>VZDJ01000052.1:3092713-3108283 GCA_008694505.1 Cyanoderma ruficeps
TTTTTTTTTTTTCCCCTGGGAGGAAGGGAGGCTCACCTTTGAAGATTGTTTGTTTTCTTTCTTATATATCCAAAGGTCTCTGGGGATACAAGTGCTCCTGTTGCCTCTGTCTGTGTGGTTGTAATTTACATTTTTAAATCAGTGATAATTTTCAAAGCAAGGCGCAAAAGCGATGCTTCAATTTCCATTCCATAGCCATTCCAAGGCTGTACACTGTATTCCATGCACAACTTTGAATTATGTGCAGTCAGACACCTGTTACTTAATCCTGTTTATCCTTTCCAGTTACAGTTATCCAGCCTTGTCTTCTTTCTTTTTAATATCTCAAAATAAATTACAAATATTCTTTTATGCTGGCATCTAGTAGAAACCCAGGGATGTAATGCGCTTGTGAGGTATTTAATGTGTGTTTGTTAGGTAATACTTTCTCAAAAGGGGATGATTTTAGAAAGTTATAGAATAATCATTATCTCAGGGGGAGTTTATATAATGTTAAAATGCCCATGGGGATGCATCGGTAGGAAAAGTGGATGTCATGGAGTCAAAGTCTTACACAGTATAAATCTTCAGTAAAGTGTGCATCATCCTCTATTAATACATAAATAATATTTGTGTTTCTCAAGCTTCGCTTGCTGTTGCACCATGGAATTTTCAGTTTAGTAATTGGTGTTAACAAGGGTCCTTGAGAAGATGTCGCATTTCAGATCCTGCGAGGGGATGGAGCAGATTCTTTCATAACACATTTGTGTTCAGGGTTGTGTTCCTGAGTTTACCTGAGCAGTGTTAGCAAGCTGATACTACTCACTTCAGGCTAATTCCTCCAACTTCTGGAAGTGTTATGGCCTTAGTACTTGCAGGCTTTCACCAGATCAAGGGTACCACGTACCACAAAATAATTATTGTTGTATATAGCCAAGCAATTTTGTATTGTACAGAGACAGTTCCCAAATACGAGTTGAGAACAGATTTATTCCTCCCTGCAACTGGTAACTTTGTGAAGTGATTAAAAATAAATTATGGAGCTCTAGGATGAGAATTCTCTTCCACAATCGTTAATACCAGTGTGCCTTCACATGTCAGTTTTGATTCATGTCTTGCTGATATCGCTGAAAACCAGGTATTGATAGCAAAGTCAAACCCCTGGTGAAAATATAACTGCGTGGCTGTCAAAATAAAATGTGAGGATCTGATTTGATTGCTGGCTGTGGATATGCACTTGGTAGAGAAACAATGCCTTTTATTTTAAAGACGTGCACCCACGCACAGGAGCTTTGTTCTAAAATAGTGTTTTCTGTCTTCTGTTTTATGACTTTATGAATAATCTACACACTCTGCTTTTTCTTAGAGTGCAGGGAAGGCAGAACCTTGAAGGGAAAGAGAGAAAGACCAAAAGGGGCAGGAAAGAGAAGTCATTTGAATTTCCCTTACTGACAGAGGAAATATTTCTTTGTTATCTTTCACACAAAATATTGTGTTGTTTTCACCTTTTCAAAAACAATGGCGAGTTGTTTGGGCTTGATATAGACTGCTGACTTCTGTTGCAGACTTTGAGCATTTGTTCCAGTAATATCTGGCTGTGATGGTGAACTTGGGGCTGTGCTGGAAGTCTGTCAAGTATTTGTTACAGCTGTGTAGGAACTGATGGCTTCATTTTCACCAGGCTTAGGTATACTCTGTTGAAAACTTGTAGGGATGTAAGTTTTGTGCTTCCTGAAATGACTCACTTTGTATTCTGTTTCATTTTTTATCTTGTCATTTTTTGTGGGCTTTTCGAATTCTTCAGTGGTTTACTTTCCTCGGTGGTTTTAAAAGCTCAATTGCTATTCCTTCCTCTTTGTAATTTGCCAGAGACTGAAGTCTGAAACTGCTGGTTTAATATTTTCCTTAAAATTGAATTAATCCCTTTTCTAGAGGAAAGGGAGGAAGGGACAGAGGAGTATTTATGAGAATTGTAGTAATGAGAACCAAAACTTAATGCAGGCATCTTACCTAAGAGAGGCTACTTACAAAATTGTACTTCATTGATTTCGGAGAAGGCTGGTTTCCTCTGTAGTTTCAATCATCTGTCCCATTAGATTTTGGGAAGTCTTGTAAATTGGTTTAGAAGTGAAATTTTCCAAGTCATAAAATCTCTGGTTGGTTGTTAGTGGAAATCATTACGAAGGGTTGCATAAGCATTATTTGTAGGATGGCTAATCAGCAGCCTGGGCTTAGTTCCATTCTCTAATAAAGAGATGCATTGTGCTACTTCAAAAATTGCAAAATTGATGGCTTGGGTACATTTAATAATTTTGCAAGATATGTAATGCATCTGGTTTGGAGAAGATTCTTTGATGTCTGCAGAAGTTGTACACAGTGGAGGTGTTTATGATCCAGCCTGTTAACTCTTCAAAAGTTTTTTGATTACACTATTTAGGACATCTTATTCTTATGAAAGATTCATGCATAGCACCACATCAAAATCACCTATGTGCACGCATCAAAGGCTCAGATAAATTTTATTCGGCAGGACTTTCTGGGAACAGGTTTTGCAGTCCTCTTACTTCTGCAGAGAAATAATGTGGTTTTTGGACTTTGTATTCCAAAGAGCTGATTTGTAGAGGGCTAGAATATGTGGGATATCAATGGTGTCAATTCCAAAGGCACTGTGCTTTGGCATTAGCCATCCTGCTTTGCTTATGTCTTGCCCTGTGAACACTGAATTATGAAAATCTGTCTTGGGTTGGTCCTCACCCATCTTCTTATGGTGGTAGTGCTCTCTGGAAGTTCAGTAAATATTGCTAAAGAGGCTTGCAAAACTGTGGAAGAAGACTGGTTGCCAGCCATTCTGGAATGAATGAATTAGGCCTAGTAGTAAGATCCTTGTTCCAGAAAGACATGCTAATATATCTGAGTCCCTGGAATAGGGTGCCACAACATAGGAAACGGCATCAGAACAACCCTTCTGCCCCTGTCCTCGGTGTGCTGATGCCGGGAATCTGCAATTTTCAGGGCAAGACGCTCCCAAGCGGCTTCTGTGAGTCACAGAAATAGATGGTACAGCAGAACTGTAGCTTTAAAGATTCCTCTCCAGCAGAGTTCTGGGTGATGGGCTGCTGGTGTCTTTCCTGCAGGGATCTTGGAGAAAAAATCAATACTTGCATCCCCTCCTTTTGAGGGCCCACCTCAGCTTGTACGAGATAGGGAAGTGCCGTGGCTTCTTCTGTCAGTTTGCCTTATAAGTCATTCTACATATCAGCCTACTACTGAAAGAAGTACTTGTTAAAGTTGTACCTGTGCAATAGCAAAAGAGTCTTGATTTTTGGAGAAGAATGAGACAAAACCTTCATCTTCCTCTCCTCAGAGGAGCCTCGGAGCCTAACATGAAGTCATAGCGTCCTGTTTCCCTTGTTACTAGTTTTGGATAAATTGTATTTGTGAATGGTTATAATGTTTCATTTCAGCTTTAGAGTTCTAAGAAGCACGAGTCAGTCTTCCTGTGGGAGAGAGCCTGTTCCGGGGGAGTAGTGCAAGTGTCACTGAAAAGTTGGGTTGATGCGGTGTATCTGCTCATGAAAAGGGCCAAGTACAAGGTTTCCAGCTGTTAAGGCCACTTGCCTTTTGCATGGTGCAGGTTTCTGTGGCATGGTGCAGGTTCCTTGGCTCTCTTTGTGGCCGTGTTCTTTCCCATTGCCAGTCAGTGTTGCTGAGCTCAGTAGTGATCCTGTCCCACCTGTGGCTGATAGCTGGTCATGGGACAGACAGACCATGGATACAGCTTGGAGCACCCCTTGTCCTCCCGTTTCATGACCACCTTGCAGGTGAATCCATAATCTGACTTAATGCAATTGCTTCATGCTGCCTGATTAAAAAAAAAAATCTATTCTATAACCCATAAGTGCTCCCATTTCCTCCTAGTGGGTCTCTCCCATTTCCTTATGCAATAGCCAGGGATCGAAATGCAGGTTAAGAAGTTGATTGGCAGCTGTCATACATCCAAAATTAGGGCCTTGCTTTACATTTTATGTGGGATGTATGATTGTACCACCATGAGGCCCTACACACGGAGAACTGAGTCCCTCGTTTGAGCTTTCCTCAAAATAAGAGCCTGTTCTATCCCCAGTGACAATAACTGGGAGCTTTAGACAAATGAGGTGAGGCAGCCTGTTAGGAATGTGCTCTATTGTAAGGTCTGTTTGTGGAGTGGTTGAAATTGGTGTTGCTGAGGTAAGGACATGCCTTTGCCCTCTCGATTCTGAAGAAACTGGTTCTGTTCAGTTGACTTTGGGGCTCTCAAGTTGCGACTTCCTTTGTGAGCCAACCTTGCAACCTAGAAGACCTTGAGCAGATGTGTAACATTACAGAAGCTGGATTTAAAAGGGACTGTTCAAATTACATCCTCCGCATTGTTCCTTCTCAGATGTTGTAACAACAGACCATTTGCTTTAAAAGTCTTAATCTGGTCTCGGTGTTTGTATTCTGTTGTTTTTATGTGCAACACCATCTGAAATTATGAAGATTAAAAATTTACACATGTCATTGAGTTATCAAATAGTTATATAAAAGTAATTGATGTCTGCAGTTGGTCTAGCAATATGCCAGCCAAGAGGGCATATATATTCAGCTTCAGAAATGTATGGGTGCACTTTAATAAGGAGGAAATGGGTATGAAAAAGGTATTAAAGAGCAGGCTCTTTATTCTTGAAGTTACAGATAAATTTCCCTTTCTAACAATTTCTACATTCAGCCTGAGCACACACGCTCCTGCAGACTGGAAGTAATCAGCCAGGAGGTCAGTGACTAATAAAGGGGGCAAAAGAGAATAAGGACTTGAAAGGTTAATAAGGAGCATCTCTTGGATTTCCATGATCTAGAGTGTCCATGATCCTGTGAACACTGATGATGTGGAAAATAACAAGTAATAAGGGAGTTCTCTGAGATGTAAGCTATGGTCTTGAATGAGATATATTGGATGAAAGAATTTCTCATACCAAAGTGGCATTTTTTTTCCCTCCTTGATCTTGTAGACCATTCCAAAACTCTATGGGTTTTTCTGCTCCCATTTTTCTACTCCTTGAATATATTAATTTCTCATGCCTAAAATTGCCATGTCTCTCCTTTTGGTTTTCTTTCTTGGCGATGTCCACTGTCGATGTTGCTGCATGTACTTGTTGCACGTACAGATGCTCTGTACTCTCCTCTCAGCCGAGGCTGTGTGCTGGGTCCAGGGTGCTTGACTCCTTCTCTGCCATCAGACTGCTGCTGCCACTGCTAAAAGGAAACAGAGGGAAGGAAGGAATTGGTAGCTGCAGTGAGAGCCTGTTTGTTTTGAAATACACAAATTAGGATAATTTGTACAGAATTCTTCTCAGTGAAGTATAAGTTGAAATGGAATATGAATGCCTTATTGGGAAGTAGGAAATAGAGCCATGGAGTGGTTTCTTTGGCAAGGCTAACGTGATCTGTTGAACCCAACAGAACTGGTATAATTTTTTCTATGAAGGAGCATGATCATGGAAAGAAAAGCATTTCTGAAGAAGGCAGGGAGAGAGGCTGACAAATGCTCTGTAGGTTTGTTTGCAGAGATGAGAAGGAAGCACAGGTCTGTTAAAGGAGAGGTTGGGTAGTATGGTGGTGACTGCAAGGCAGGCAGAGGCTGTTGAATGATTTGATTTTACTATTTGTTTTTCAGATATAGTTCTTGAGGATTAGTGCAGATTAATTGGGTGCTCTGGTGGATTTGGAGAGCTGTACTGCATGTCTGACATCAGCAAAGAATAGACTGAGTAATTATTGCTTTCTGGTCTTTCAGCCTGTGTTATTTGTGTACATATTCCCTAGCAAAATACGCTCAGGAATAGTTGTTATACGTTAAATGACAAGGGAAGATGGAATGTGGTTGCAGGTATATCAGAGCAGATTGCAAATGAGGTGCTGCAGTCTGGCATAGGAGCTGTGAGTTGCAGATAACGTGGATACTTTGGCACCCCTGCTTGGCTTGTCGTTTTCACACTGGAAATCTCCTGTATCCGTGGATGCTGCAGGTGCGGTGGAGCTCTCGGAAATTCCCCTCAGCGTGTCTGCCATCCCTCACATGATGCGCTTATCTGCTTTGATTGGAGAATCCCCGGGCTGGAGGAGAAGGTGGGGGCTTCGGGGGGCGGGGAGCGATGTGACCTGGGAGAACAACAGAGGGCTCAAATAGGGCAGCCCGGGCGGGAGGAGGCTCAGCTGCCGCTCGGTGTCCCGGGGGTGCTGCCGGTGCCACGTTCCCTCAGGCACAGCAGCTGGGGCTCGGGGACCCTGGCGACCTCCTCTGCTCGGTCTGGGGCTGGCAGGAGCAGCCCCCGCTGTGCATCTGCGTTTGCCCAGGGGAAGGTCCTGGAATCTCTCTGCTGCGACTGAACTGATACAGAGATTCATTTCCTTTTTCCCCAATACCTTCAAATCTGGCAGTATGTAGCAGAGTCTGGCTGTTCTTTTTGCTGATGCTCTCGGTTTTGGCTATGAAATACAGAGTAGCTTTTTTGATGACCTGTGACTGTACCAGGTGGCCGGGAAGAAAAATAACTTCTGAGAAGACCTTGGCCCAGGTGAGGACAAACTGGGCAAAGTTTTTTTTTTTTTTAGATGTACAGGTTGTTGCTTTTCTGCATTCACGTGTCAGTGGTATAATTTGCTTTTCTCAAGCAGACTCCTGTCTACTTAGATGCGTCCTAAAGCATTGTGTATGTTTGGCTCTGCATGCTTTTAATTTTTTGTTTTTCTTTGCAAACTGAGAAAGTGCTGGAATTGGCGTATGTGCCAAGCCTGGTAAACAGATGTTGATAAAATGGTCTCCTTTGAGATATCCTAATGAGAGCATGAGCTTAACTAGAAGAGCCACATAAAAATAGTCGGTGTGCCATTTCATCTGTGTGTCTTTATACAAGAAAATGCCTTGAATTAGTCTTTGCATCAGGTAACAAGTATTCGCACTGCTTTTGTGGCAGCAATACCATCTCTTCCCTGTGGAATTAATGAAGAATGACACCTTGGAAGAAGCATGTGGTACTTAACTGGGAGAGTTGATAAGTTGGTATGGTGCTGGTGGGCTCTGTAACCTGTATGGGTGCTTTTGTGGATGGATATATGGACTGTGTCCTTGGGAGAGAGAACCCCCAAAGGCACTCCCCTGACCTCAGCTGCTAATGGTGATCCCAGAGGGGTCTGGATCCAGCAGGGAGTGGAGGTGCACAGAGGCTTGGAGGGCTCAGAAAGGGTAACAGCAGGATCCCTCCTGTCCCTTTTGCTTTTATGTCTCTAGAGAGCTGGGTGATCAGTACTGTGGAGAAATGCTGGGTGTTGTTCCTGTTGCATGTTGCTGTTTGCTGGGTATGGAAGGGATAAACCTTCAGCTCTGCTGGTCTGGTTGAGTTCGTTTGGAAGAATTCTTACTGATGAAGCTTGTACTGCAGAATTGTGGTCCCTGTGTGGGTAGAAGAATCACAGCTTACTTAGATTCTTATCTGGTAGTCCAAATCATGTAAAAAACTTAATATTCTCTGCTGCATCTTCATTTTCAGTGGTAAATCTTTGGATTTCAGTCTCAGAAAAAAAGATGATCTGTTGTGTTTTGGCTACATCAACAGTCTACCAGTTCATTTATTCAGGGTTTTGGGGGACATTTGTTTGAGTTTTTCTTTCTTTTTTTTTTTTTAGACTTAAAAAACTTTGTTCTTCTTATTTGTAATGATTCTTTGGTTTGTTTTGTGTGGATTTCTATGTGTTAGTTTCTTACTGCTTTACTGTGATGAATAAAAAGCCTAATATAACCTAACTGCATTTCCAGATGTGGGGAAATCAAAAGTATATGTTTGCAGTAATTCTTTGATATAAAAACACATGTATTTATTTTGTAAGTGCTTCTTGTATTCTAAAACACATGAGGTGAAAGCAGTACTTTACAGGAGTAGCTGTGAATTGGCATGAAATAGGTTACTTCTGAAAAACAAGGGAGCTTTATTACTGGGGAATTTTTTTTGTTTAAATGAAGTCTGTGGCACTTCAGTTTTCAAAACTGAATCAATCTGCTAAGAAATGCATGCTCTGATTTATATACCTTTGATTTAGTTATGCTCAGTTTATGAACAGTGCCTAGTAATCTTCCCTGATCTCATCCTGCTTTAATTTTTAATTCACCCTTGAAAATACTCTGTTCACTTTAATCTGGAATAACCACCTCCCCTCCCCACAGTAGAATGACTGAATAATAATATTGTGAAAACAAAGATCTAAGTGCAGCTCTCGGATACCTGACATGTTAAAAACATCAATTGAATTGATCTGAAATTATGTGGAAAAACATACAGGTAGCTTTTCAGGTAATTTTGAATCATCAAAATTGATTCTATGAGTGGTTTTCCATGATTCAGTTGCTGAGCAATGTGGCAATACTTTGAGGCTTTTGAAAAGTGGAAAACAGTTTTTGATCCTCACAGGTAGAAATGGCAGAGGAAATTGCCTTGCTGTGGTTAGAGTTACATTGTTTGGTTTTAAGGAATTGGCTCCATCCCACTGTAGTTTAGTGTCAGAATGTTTGCTGGGTATTTTCATTCTCTTGTTCTTAAGTGCAATTGTTTTCTTTGCAGAAGACAATAATACTACAAGATATGAGACTTTTTTTTCCCCCTAGTCTTTTTGGGGGTTTAGCTTTTGAATTGTTTAATTTTCGCAGAATCAGTCAAGTTGGAAAAGACCTCTGAAATCATTGAATCCAATCTACGATGCAACATCACCATGGCACTGAGTGCCACGTCCAGGTTTTCCTTAAACACCTGCAAGGATGGTGACTCCACCACATCCCTGGGCAGCTCATTGCAATGTCTAATCAGCCTTGCTGTGCCTAAACCTCCCCTGGTGCAGCCTGAGACCAGGTCCCCTTGTCCTGCCACTGGTTTCCTGGGAGAAGAGGGCAACTCTCACCTGGTTACAACCTCCTGTCAGGGAGTTGTATTCCCTCAATAAAGGGGTATATCTAAAAGAATAGCCTGAACCTTTAGCACCATTTAAATGCTCATGGAGACCTTCATGAATAATTTGAAATTTTAATGAAAACCTTGGGTCTCGAAGGTGTTGCTTCACCTGGCTCATCTGAAACATCTGTGGAAGCATTTCTTCAAAGCATTAGTGGAAGTAATTATCAGAGTAAGGTGTCGGGTTTGTGTTTGTTTTTTGCTTTTCTTTTTAGGAGCCATAAAACTATGTAATGTAAAAACTTCAAAATTGTAGATTTATGGTATTTTTTTGAGTCGAGCTATATCTCTTCCTTAAAAAGTGATTGGTAATTTAAATTATTACCACTTCTCTGGTCATATTTCTTGATTTCATAAACCATTACCTGAAATTCTTCAGTTACTGAAAAACCATCTTATAATTTCAATTAAAAAGTGCTTCTGTATACATGAATATTAATTACACAAATAAATTTCTGGCTGCCTTTCTTTTTGTAAAAGTTGGTGAAAAGATAATTCTTCTCAGTTAATTTGAAATCATTTAAAGGAAGCCTTATTTAAACACGACTGAAAGTGGATTAATCCTTTTCTTCCTTCCATCTCTTCCTGCTATCATCACATCTTGGGTTTTAGAAATTAGAGAATGTTGTCTAAAGGGATTTGGCAGGGAATGTTTTGCTTATCTCAGTGGTCTTCAGTCCAGCTGGTAATTAGCACTTCTCTTAGTGACTGAAACATAATTTTAACAAGATTTGGCTCTTCCTTTTCAGCACTGTCTATTGACAGAGCGTGGGTGTTGCGAGCAAGTAACCTGAGTCCATTTGAGCCTTACATCTCAAAATTCAATTCCAAACCATCCTGCCTCATCTAAGGGGGATGGTTGTTGAAATTTATCTGTTCTCTCTTGCTGTGATACTGTTGTGACTGGGTTTGTGCATCTGCAGTTTTATCAGGGATGATTCATAGGCCAAAATGGTGTTTGTCCACTTAAGGCTTCATTCCTTTCCCCTTTCAAAGGGAAAATAATGGGAAAAAAAAACTTATTCTATCTGATAGATAATAGCTTCTCTTTTATTGCTTGTCATTGTGTGGTTTCGTTTTTTGCTTTTTTTTAATCTTGAAATTTGACCTGACAGAAGAAAGGTAACGAGTGTCAGGACTTGGCAGGGGGATTTGCCAGGTATGAGGAAAACAACTGACCTGAGTACAGCACACTGCAAGTGCACAAACCCTGCCCTTCAGAGCTGGAGATTGATTAAATCAGTCTGTAGTTTTTGCAGGTGAAGTAGTTAATTTGAGAACTTAATTTCAGAGCTTTATTTGTTCCCTATGGTCTACACATCCAATGGGGCTCTGTTTATCCCTTCCAAAGCAAAGTATATATCTACAAAGTTGCCTCCAGCCTTCTCGTTTGTAAGTTTAGATGTCAAAAGCTTTCACTTTTTAAGGATGGAGAGATACTGGTGGAATTTTAGATGACCATGGTGAGAGAGATATAACTTCAAGATTAATTTTTAGCTCAATTTCAGCAGAGCAAGGAGTGCCTGCTAGGACACTTTTGATCCTGTAGGAGGAATGGTAATAGTTCTGGGTTAGGACAGGTAACCCTTTGTGACACAGGAGGACAGGGGCCCAGACAGAATGCAATTTGTTGCTTGATATTGTTTTGGTAATTCCACCACCTAGTCCCTTTTCCCTCTCCCCCTGTCTTTTGGGTATGGGCAAACTTTAAAAATTAGATTTCTTTGTTCTAAAGCAGGACTGGGGCTAAATACAGTATGACACACCCCCTCATCCACAGTGTTCTGATTAGGTGTTTTTCAATATCTACTTTAAATGTCATGATAATGTCTGACGTGAAGGCTCACTGTCTTGTAAAACAGGAGATCCAGAGCAGATTTCAGCAGTGCACATCAGAACAAGTGCATAGTTCCAGCCCTGAAAGTATGAACTGAAGTACAGCACAATGTAAATGTCAGTTCAGGAATGTGAGGTAGGTTTGGTATGATCCCTTAAGGATTCTTTGTTCATGGCCTAAATTGCAAGGTTTCTGGGGCAGGGACTATCCTTGCATTATTTATTGTATGGCATTTATTCCAGTGCAGTCTTTATTATTTTTTATTTAACCTCCTTGGTGCCCATTTGCTGATACCTCAAGTGCAAGACTACACTGCAATACAGTGTTTTTAATTAGAATATATATACAAAACTAATATATACAGGTTAGAAAGAAATGGCATTCATGTTGTTCAGTTCAACCTGCTGAAGTAGCTAAGGATATAAAGCAGCTTTCAGACTATTTCATCTTTTTATATCCCAGTTGTTGAGACCTTTTTCAGCTTGGTGAGATGACTTCCCCAAAGCCTGCAGCCCATGTGTGTTAGCAACAGGGGTCCTGGTAAATTACTTCTTGACCTTGACTGGGAAATCAAAATGTAGCAAATCAGGGGCGTGGACACGCTCTACCAGGACAAACTCGCAGGGGTGCAGATTAATGTATGGAGCAAGGCATTGCTTACCCTGCTCACTCTCCTGCCATGCAGTATTAGAGGCCATTATCTTAAATACCTTTGTTATGCAACAGATCCAGTTTTGATTTGTAGCCCAGAAAGAGCAAAGTTTCAATTTTAGAAGCACAGTCTGCTATAGGGTGTTTATGAAGCAGTCTTTTTGCATATGGACATTGGCAGCAGTCTTGCAGCAGAAATGACAATGTGCTTCTTGGTGTTGATTCTAAGTTTGAAGATTCCCTGTGTAAATCTTTTAAGTTAGAACATAACTCAGGAACACATTTTCTTTTCTTNTTCTTTTTATTGCTTTGGCATTGGTATGGACATAGTCTGAATCAGCAAAGCTGGCTTAAAGGGATGCTCAAGTGAAAACCATACGTATATAAAAAAAGGAATTTCTTTTGAAAAGAATCAAAGTAGCTGTGGACATCAGGCCCTCCACTGAACATTTTAAAACTAATTTGTATGGGTGGTGTCATTTCTGTTTCCTCCCTCTTTCTTTGTGTTCTGTGAAAGGCACCAAACAGCAAACCCTGAACAAGCTCAACTGCACAGTTGGATGAGAAAAGAAATAGAAGGGGCTGGGCAGAAACTGTGATAATACAAAGCATAGATCTGGAAAGATGTTTCAGCTATGCTAAAAATTATTTACACTTTGTAGTCTTACAGCTCTCAGTGATCTAATAGTGGTTCTGGAATCTCTCTTTTAGGCGTTGTACACATTTCTTAAAAATGCTCCTTCAACCAAAGAATTTATTGCATTGGAGTAGGAGGAGCCTAGAGCTGAACACAGTTTTTTGGTATATAAGCAATGGAATAGAAGTGTGAAACATTTGGCTACATGTGGTTAAGATCAGCCTAAAAATTCAAACTGCATGTTTTAATAATTTTTGATCAAATGGGACTTCAAAGATTTTGACTTCCCTTTAAAGTGGAAATTTTTGCATTGGACAGTGTAGCATAAAGCAGCGCTGGCTGCCATCAGATGAGATTTGCTTCAGAGCAGCCGGCAGCATCAGGCCCAGGATGTTTGCACAATGAGGCTTTGTAAACCTCCTCTGCAGAACTGCAATGCTTTGATCTGTTTACTGGACAAATCAAAATTAAACTGATGTCTCTTTTTTTCCTTTTTTTTTCCTCTCTCTTTTTTATTTTTTTCTCCTTAGGAGAAATTAGCACTCAGGAAATCTGGGTGGCCATATCAGATTTTGCCCCAAGAAATTGCATTAGTTTAAAAAAGAGGCATTGTACTCCCAGCTTAATGTTTAAACTCAGTGTCAAAACGTTAGGGCAGAATAGTGCAGACCGATAATGCAAATGGTTTTCTTGGGTGGATTTCAACTCCTGTGCTAGTACCTGGGAGAATATGTTTACTTTCTTGCATTGAAACACCATGCTATTTCCATCACAGAAATGCCACTTTCAGCTAGCTGGTTGCAGCCAGGTTCAGCGATAAGAAATCAAAATTATTTTGAAATGTATCTCTGTTTATTAGAATGTAACTTTTCTTTTATACTTCCTATTATCCGGTGACTAAACATGTTTACTTTAAACGGGCTATGTGTTCCAGGTGGGTAGAAGCAAAACAAAAGTGCATTTCAGCCAGTTGTAATTAAATTTCAGCTCTGTACATTTTGTCAAGACAGGAAAAGCTGCTGGCATTTAAACCTTGCAATGCATTATGAAGTGACTACCGGGCAGATCCTCCTATGGAATTAAAACAAATTGGAAAGCAGAGTGAGAAAGGGGAAGAGAGGTTTGTGTGAATTAAATGACTATATTCTGTGGTTTGCCAGGCTCTCTTGCTTTTGTTGATGATGTCTGGTTATGTAAACTTCTTCCCACCACTTTTTTTCTTGAACTTGCAGCAAAGTGGTTTTGTGTAGTGTAACATCTGCTGGCATAAAAGTGGTTGCAATTTAAAAAAAAACTTTGCTGTGCAGCCCAGTAGGAAGGAAAGAGAGGATGGAAAGGAGCCTTCTCTAGAAACACAGATGGCTTTAGATATTAATAATATTTTATGAAATAATTTAAAAAATATGATTACTGAAAAAAAGGGGTTATATGAAGAAGCTGAGTGCATCTATTTAGTATGTTTGGAAGAGTTTGCTGTTAAACTTTCCTGGAGGAACCTGCCCAGTGTGATCAGCCAAGAGTGATGGGACCAAGAGGCTTCCATAAAATGACGGGCCCGTTCTGTGTTATTTTGCACTGTGCAAAATAATCTTGTATTATAGTATGGTATGTAATTATCTCAGTAAATATTCAGGGGGAAAAATAATGCTGCTTAATCCCTTTCTCTTGCTGTTGTGGAGGATTGGGATAATAGAAGCGGAGATCACAACATGCTACGTTAGAGCTGCTGGCCTACATTTCAGAGCAAGATTGGCAAGGAGCAAGCTCCCAGTTTCTGGAACACAGAGTACATCCCAAAAAGAATTATTAGGCTGCAGTAGGATTTATATGATGATGCTGAGCTTTCCCTGGAGACATCAGATTTTATCTCTAGTGATATGAAGTGCTGGCAGTTGCTGGCTTGCTGGCCTGAGAGGAGTATCCATCCTCTTCCCATCTTGTTACCTGCTGCATTTTCCTCAGTGCCTGCATTAGCTGCCTGCTTTCCATGTTGGAGTCCAGGCCTGCTCCTTCCTTTCCGTCCTCTTTGAATTATGGTGAGACACCCTTAAACTTTACTCTCGGTTGGAGTGGAGGTTTTTATGATAATAGTTAATTTCATTGGCCCAAACCGAGTAAAAGCATTTACCCATAATTGACCTGGATTCTTTGTAGTGCTGTAAATGAAGTCTTGGATTGTTAATGCTTTCATCAGCAGTGAGTAATTTTGGAGATGGAGAACCTCTCAAACTCCAGCATGATGATTTTGGTTCCAGAGGATAACTATAGGTGACTGAAAATTGAGTACATCTTTTTTTCCCTAGAAAAAAAAAAGAAGGAAAAAAAAAGAAAAAAATAATAACTTTCCTAAACCATAGGTATAATTTGCTGCAGGAGCTGTAGGATAGTATATAATTACATCCAAGACACACTGAAATTCTCTGAGTCAAATTGCAGATTGTGTTTGTTGGTGCTATTACATTTGCATACTGATAAGAGTTTGTAGTAACTGTTCCATATTGCACAAATGCTGCTGTTGTTTATTACTTGGCTTAAATTATTTGGGGTTTATCATATAAATATAACTCATTCTCTGTAGAAAAAGGTCCAAAAGATTCTATTATCTACACATCATTTTGGAGGGTGTACTTTATTATCAGTTGATGTGCTTTTCATGAAGTGGAATCTCAGGGCTCCAAATACTTGACATCTCTGTGAAAACAGTCTGCCTGTTTCAGGAGAGCAGTGATCTGAATCTTGCTCAGCAAACATCAGGGAGTGATTTTACCTTTCAATTTAGCTGGATGCACATTGACCACGAATCAAGAACTCTCTTGACTCAGGATTCCATGGCTGGAAGCAGATTAGGACTTAAGGGTGGGCTGTGTGTTGTAGTAGTAGGAGGCTGTGTTCTTGCTTTGGTTAGTAAGTTTCTGCCTTAGAGAAGTTGAATGCAACAGCCCTTGATAGAATTATGGTTTATGAAAGTGATTTCCCTCATGGTATCCCTATGACCATTAATTATGTTTAACTGTGTGGTTGCCTGCTCCTTTTGTCTGTTTTGGGAGTCATACTGTCAAGTTTTTATTTACTTGGAATAAACAGCCACCTGTGCCTGTAGTCAGTGGCACCCAGGTCAGAATCAGTGCAGGAAAGGTGCAGAGCTATCTAGTAACTGAAGATGCTGCTGATCCTGTGGGTGAGTACACAAAATGTTCCAGAAAGATATGCCAGAGGCTCAAATTATGTAATGCCTCGAGCAGGAAGCCACCGAATTATGTGTGGAGCATGTCAGCAGCAACAGACTGATGTCCCTGGCAAGGCTCCACTCCAGGAAGGAGCTGGGCTTTCTCAGAAGCCTCACAGAGAGTGAGGCCCTTGCTGGAGCAGCCTGGCCCGTGGAAGGTGGGAGGCAGGGTGCTGACACCACATCTCTGTGTGTGGTTTCCTGCCCCCAAGAGTGAGGATGACAG
>VZDJ01000052.1:3108390-3281958 GCA_008694505.1 Cyanoderma ruficeps
AACCCCACAAAAAAAAAAACAAAAAAAAACCCAAAAAAACCAAAAACACAAAAAAACCAAAGAAAGAAAAGACCTTTTTAGAAACGACACGTCCAGATTAGGGATATACAGGCAATTCATGTCTGAAAAATGTTAACAGTTGTGTGTCTAAAATTAACTAATGAGCTATGGTTGAAGTTCTTTTTTGGCACAATATGAGTGAAGGTTTGGTAGGTAATGATCATTTCAGTATATTGACAGACTAAAATTGTGATGTTTAAATTAAGATTCTAATGGTCTTTTCTAAATTGGGTACTTGTACTTCGCTTCTAATTAGAATGAGGCAAAAGGTCCTTATTGGAATTCTAAAGTTATACTCTGGGTAGCTGAAGGAGGTGATTATCTTAACCAAGTGTCCATCAATGGGAAAGTCATAGACTTGCAGAAGTGTGTTTCTGTCAGGTCATTCTCTCTGAGCATTTCAGAGTGACAGGTGAAAAAAGAGCCTTGAATGATGGATCCCTGTGGATGAAGACTTGTTTTCTGCTTGAAAATAAAATAAAATAAATCTGTTGACAGCCCCAGAGTCTTGATGAAGGTCATTCATCCTTTTGAAGGATTATTATGATTTAGCTGGCTCTTTTGCAAAAATGCTCTTCTGGTAAGTTATAAGGGGGTTTAAGTCGTGAAGAGAGAGGAAACCCATGGGGTGTATTTAAGGTGACAGGGAAGGCCGGGTGACAAGTGAAGAAACACATTGTGCTTTACTCAACAGTAGTGAAGGAATGTGTGTTGTAGCCAGAATGAACACTGGGCACATCAGAATTTGATGCCTCCACACCAGTCTTGGTGTTCAGGTGCAGCTGAAATCCTATGATATCTGGTTAGGTGCTCAGGAAGGGAGGAACATCAAATTAAAGATCCTTTACAAAAAATAAAAACCAGGCATCAATGTACTTAAGATCAGCTTATTCACATTAAAAAAAAAATCTTTCTTTTGAACATGAGAAAAGTGAAAATAGTAGGGTTTTTGTATTTTAGCCTTAACACCCAGCTTTGGAATGAAGGGAAAACTGAAGCTGCAGCTGCTGGCCATTCCTCCCTCAGTGGTCCTGTTACTGTGAATTAGAAACTGCTCAGTGTTTCTGTAAGTGAGACTTCACTCTGGCTCAAAGAATTTATAGTCTCACTGAAAGGGCCGTTGGAGATTTTGGACACAAACAAGCTTCTGAAGAAATACTTAACTGGTGAAAAGACACAGAGAGAGATTTTTGGTATTTGCATAACTAAAAAGAAACTGATTTTCTTCATTAAATTTATAAGATTGTACTCATGTGTTTACATGGAACATGAGAAATTTCAGGGCCCAGTGGCAATTCTGCCCAGAAAGCTGTGGATGATTAAAACCAGTTGGGAAGCAGGTTCTGTTCCTGGTATGTGCATTAGGGATGGTGGGATGCTCCTGATTCCAGTGGAGCTGGGCTGGATCCGACACTGATGTAACCCTGTTGAAATCTGACCGCAATCTGCAAGAGAACAAAAATGTCTGAGGTGTATCTCTTACTGCAGACTAACAGAGTAATCTGTACACTTGAAAATATTCTTGTCATGTCTTTGTTTTCCCAGCACAGACGTGTTTCGAACAGGGAGTTTATTTTAGCATGAAGTTGACCCAGAAGTAAGAGTAAGGATGCTTTTGTGTGAAGCTGAGAAGTCCTAGAGACCCAGTGATATCTTGTCATGTAATTATGAGCTGCTGAGGTCAGTCTGAAAGTGCACCAGCAAAATTAAAGCATTTGAGGCATTAAAAAAATAAGTGAAATCACTGTGTAGTCTCTTACTAGAGGAGTGTGCTGTCAATATTTAATGAGAACAAAATATCATCCTCTCAGCATCGCTATTTCTGATTTGGAACAACTTCTGTTTTAATAGACATTTTTGGCAACTTTGGGAGGATTTAACAGAAGAGGAAACTATTTTCTTTAACTGCCCTCATTGCTGTAATTGTAATTGCTGTGGTTCTCAGTCCCTCTGGACTCATACTTTGGGGTGTTTTATGTACCATGAGTTCTCAAAGCAAATGTTAGACCCACAACATGCTCTGGGTTCCCTTGGCTGAGACACTTGTTTTCTACAATCTGTTTCTAATATTGAGATTTTTTTCTTTCCGTTTTTCTTTTTTTTCTTCTTCTCATAAAACTTAAACCTCATAAAATTGAAGAGTATCAGGTCAAATTTAGTTCTACATATGCACCTAGTGCATATTGAGATGTTCTAAATTTTAGGCTTCAATTTATTTTCTCTGTAAAGGAAGAATGATGCAGCTTGATGGAAGAGACAAAAATAAAGCTTCTGATCTAACGTGCGGGAGCTCTTGATAGAAATTAATTTGAAAAAGCAACAGTCAATTTCATATTGTTTTCAATAGTACTGAAGATGCTTGTTTTTGTTTTTTTATAAAAAATTGTCTCTTATAAAACATAGATTTCTAATCTGAGTTTGAACTTGATTTCCTTTTTGAGCACCCTTTTTTCCTTTTTTCATTTTCACTGCTATTTGTGTAAGCCTGCTGCTTTACTTGCTGAGGGGCTGTTGTGCTCATGCCCATTTTAAGGTGTCATGCTTATGTCTTACAGATGGAAATATTTGGGTTTGTGTATTTGAAAAAAAGAGGGGTAAAAAGTAACACCACCAAAACAACCCTGCCCAGCTGTACTGCTCAGAGGTACAGAAGTGTTGGATGCCCCTGTGCTGCCCCTTCCCCTCCAAAGATGGGGAAAGACAGAACTGGATGCTTTCATCCTTCCAAAGTGTTGGCAAAAGCAAAGGCAGAAATATATTCTAGCAGTAATAACAATGGTATAATTTACTCTTTACCCAAAGCTGGGATGATAAAGAGATCTGATTCTATTTCTCAAAATAAAATACTTTCTTTTCCCTGCTCCTGACACACTGCTCCATCCTTGGTCTCCATTGTGTTGCTTTCTAGTTTTAAGTGCTTGGAAGAATGGGCACCGTGTGTTCGTGTCACCTGCAGCTATGATGCTTCTGCTTAAATAACAGGAATTTCAAAATAAAATGAACCTTAAACAAAAACTCACTGAGCACAAAGTATTTGTTTGCTACAGTGTGAATATTCTGATCCATAAGGAGAAATTATTTCTAGGGGGAAAAGAAGGTCTCGAAGTAGTTTACTGTGATTTTATTAGGTAATTAAATATGAATATGCACAATTACAGCTTTTCTTTTTCTTTTTTTTTAAGGGAAAGGAAGACAATTTCTACAATGTGAATTTCTAAGGAACAATTTCTGATTTTTAAAAGGTATGCATTTTCTGTTCTTTTAATGTTTAAATTCTCTTTTTTACTAGATTATCTACTTCACATTTAAACTGTGGTTTACCGCTACAATGTCCATATCAGTAGAATGAAAAATGTGTTCTGAAAAAGCAGCAGCTGGGGTTCACGAGAGAAGTTATTAGCAATTTAGATCATAACTGCAAATTCAGAGGATGCTGTGCTCTCCTGAAACCAGATATCCTGACATCAGGGAAGTGTATGTGTGAGGTTGATCAGACACAGCCAGATGAGAGTATTCAAAGTTCTCAGAGGCCTTGTCTTTTTGAAGTCTAACATTCTGGAAAGTATGGATGAGTAGAGATGGTTCTTTTGTGTGTCCCCCCTCAGGCCCAATAAACTCCAGTGATAACCAGTCCTAAACAGCTGCAAAGTCAGTTTAAGTTCTGGAGCCTCTGTGTGGTTCCAGCAGATTCTTCTCTCCTTATACTTGTAGAGAACAAGTTTTTGACTTTTTTTAGTACTCAGGGATGGGTCACTTGCATACCAATTTATGTTCACTTCCTAGTCTGAGTGAAGTTTTATCCACCCCACTGGAATAGAGGATTCTTATCCTATTGGCTTCTGCTGCCTGAAAACTACTTCTCCTCCAGAAGCACCAAGCTGGCACAAAATTCAAGTTGCTTTAGCAATGCAGACCTTGAGCAGGCTCAAAAAGTTGTGGCAAATGTTAGATTCTGGCTAATCCTGACTGAGAGCTCAAGCTTAGCTTAGCTGGGTTCTTTGATTCCTGTCCTAGTGCATAGGCACAGAGCAGGGCACAGGCTTCGTGCACTACTCTTCTGATTGAAAGTTTTGGAAGTGATATTGATGAGACGGAGCATTTGCTTTTTGCTGTTCATCCAAAACCACACCTAAATTCATATGAGAGTTCTCCGATGTCGTCTGAAATGACGTCACGGGAAAAATCTCCGATGAGGATTCCAGTTGCTGATGGATCTGCTCTGAAGGGATCTTTAGCAGGAAAATTGCATTGCAGAATAAGTCACTGACACCAAAGGCTGTGGTTGTGGCACTTATCTAGAACTGTAGAATTAGAAGTAATGGTACAAAGGTTGTGGGCAGTGCTCTACCTATCCTACCTTGGCATTAGTGTTTAAAACAGACTTGTTTTTCTTGTTTTTCACTCCTGGATTGTTGGTTTATCCATGTAGTTTATGCCACAAGCATTTGGGAATCTGTTGCACTGTGACCTGGTGTTCTGTCACAGTTGGTTTGTTTATTTGTAACTGATAAAAATAATTCTTCTGTGGGCACAAGTACAGTTTAAAATAATTAAAAAAGAAAAAATAAGCCTACATTGGACAGAAATAGCTTTTTTGGAAAGTAGAAACTTCTGTAAATATCTCTGTAGAGGAATGGTCTGCAAATACAGATAGGGCTGACTTCTTATCCAGGTGTAACAGTAGAAATCTTATTAATAAGATCTTATAATGAATTCCCATTAATGGCAGAACTGTTGGTTCATTTGTTGGGACTGATAAAGGAACAGAAGATCAATGAGTTTACCTAGAGTGTCTGTTACATTTGATGCTTTCAAAATAAGAGTAAATATTAGAAGGAAAAGCCCCTTTGGAGTTTGTGAAGGAAGTCAGGGATGTTGCTTTTCATTTTCCACTGGATCCTCTTTTTAACTACTTAAACACAGCATGAAGAAGGATATACCACAGGCTTTCCACACCATCCTGAAAGTCAAAGACCTCGAAAACTTTGTGGAAAAAAGGAACAGCGAATTTCAGAACTTCTGAATTTTTGCATCAAGTAAATATGAAGAGAACTTGGCTCAATAACAAAACAAAAGTCACCCCAGGCAGTCACAATTTGTACAGCTAGTTTTAGGGTCTGTGAACAGCATGCTGCAGTTAATATTGGTTGCATTGAGGATGCCTGGGAGAGGTTTTCTGGGTAGAAGCCTGTTAAAATATCATATTGTCAAAGATTAAATGAGGCCTTTCTGTGCTATCCTGTGTTTCATTACAGTGTGATTCCAGGCAGTATTTCTTCAGGAGATGAGGTCAGGCAGTGAGTCCTTAAAGGTTTATTGTGTTTACATAGTGGTGGGTGGGAAGACAGGGCTGTGCAAATGGGAGATGGTGCCTTTATCATAACACATCATTTACCTGTAATCATGTTCCCCTTAGGAGAGCATTAGTCATGTTACTGAATAATCAGGAGCTGCAGGAACTTTGACCCCTCTCCTAGTCTGAAAGAGATTGAGCTGAGGAGAAAACTAGCCAAAGAAAATCCTTTAAATAAACCATGGTTTCCAACACTGTTGAAAGGAGGGAGGGCTCAATCCCAGTTCAAGTTTGTAGTGTAAAACTGGACATGATGTTCACTGGAAATTCCTGACTGGAGTAAAATTAAAACAATGCACTGTTCCTCACAGTTAGCTCCTTGATTTTATTCATCAACACTTCATAGCTGATTTTTATGGAGGCGAAATAAGATGCCTGTGGTATATTTACAGAATTGCAGACTTTTTTTGTGAAGGACAGAGTGAATATTTGGCATGTGCATTTTTGATTAAATTACCTGTGCTCCTGTGGGTACTTGTGTGTCAGTGTATCTCAGAGTTGGGGAGCTAAGAGCAGCATTCCTTGGCCAAACCTTGATGAAGTCCTCTCTGTGTAATCTGCCTGCTGCAATCACAGAAATATTTTGCAGTCGTTTTTCTTGTGCCAAGGTAGAACTCTCACACCTACTGAGCATAATTTAGGATGAGTTTTAGTCTCAAATATTTGTTGCCTGGTCATTATAACGGGCATGGTAACTGGTCCCAAATGGATGTGGCACTTTATAGGGGAGAAAATAAAGAGAAGTTGTCCTTCTTGTTAGAGACCAAAGCCATTGCTCAGATTGCTGTTGTCAAAATGAAGACAACACTCCTCTTTAGGCTGTGTTTCCACTGGATATCTTCTTACTATCCCTGAAAACACAGCAATTAGCATATTTTGTGGGGATATTTTCTATTTCAGCTGGGTTTTGCATCCATTTTAGTCATGAATCCCCCCGAACTGTTCACTTAATCAGGTCCACTGAATCCTACAGCCCATCTGATTCTTCATCCATGTTATTTCTGTCTTCTGGGAACTGAGTTCTTTTAGGTCTGAAAACTTATCTGCTGTTCATAAGTTGCATAGCTTACTAAGGTGGGGTATACACTGAGATTCCCTTCAGATGGCCAATGTTTTCTTTATAATAAAGTTCTCTTATTCTTAGCACATTTCTAGGTCAGGAATGCTTAAAATATCTTCGGTCATTAAAACTTGGAGTCAACAGTATAAAACAAAAATAGAGAGGCAAAAGAAAAATAAATGAAGCTTACTGCATCCAGATGAAGTATTGTTTTCCAAATATTCCCTGCTGCTTGTGATGATGTTGTTGTCTTTGTGCTTTCCTTTGGAAGACTGCTCTGTTTAATTACAGCAAAATCCAGCATTGTGCAGACATTTATGTGAGAGAGGTGAGCATGGAGGGGGCAGAAAATGTATATTGTGGCAAAGGACTCAGTCTGAGAAAGGCTGTTGGTTTAGAGAGGAGGCAGAGCTCTGGGAGCTAAAAAGCAAGTGATAACAAAAGTATACTGATAATTTATGGCAGTTGTGACTGTCTTGGTTGTCAGGTTCTTTGTAGTTTAATGTGCATTTAAACCGACACTTGTAATAAAGAAAATAGAGGCTGGGAGTGAGAATGGAAACTAATTTCTTGTCCCTGGATGCTTGTTCACACCAAAGCCTGTGTGAGGAGTGAATCAGGGACTGAGCTGGCCCAAAAGTAGACCTGATAAATAACATTCAGAAAGGTCCTTTCTGATCTGGAGAGGAGAAGACTCCAGGGGGGTCTAACTGCCACCTTTCAGCATTTAAGAGGGTCTTAAAAGATGAAGACAAACTTTTTAGTAGGGTCTTGTGACAGGACAAGGGGTAATGGCTTTGAACTGGAACTGGGTATATTTAGGTGAGACACAAGGAAGAAATTTTTTACAATGAGGATGGTGAAAAACTGGAATAGGTTTTCCAGTTAGATTGTGCGTGCCCCATCCCTGGAAACATTCAACGTTAGGCTGGGTTGGTCTCTGAGCAACCTGGTCTAGTTGAAGATATCCCTACACATTGCAGGACTAGATATCATTTAACCAATATTAAATCTTTCCAATCAAAAGTATTCCATAATTCTGTGATTTTTTTTTTTTTAAACATGAGTCAGTTTTCATTTTTTCTGCCAGAGCAAAAGTTAATGGTGAAAGAATGAGTGACTGGTGGACTTCTGGAGAGGATTCTGAAGTTTGCCAGACTGCTGCCTCAAATTGGTCTGTGGTAGGTCTGTCTGCAACCACGCCTGAATCATCAGACATTCTAACACAGAAAAAGGGAGGGAACAAATCTTGAGTCCTGTAAGTTTTAGTTGTTTATGATAAGAGTTCTCTTAGGCTGAGAAAGGTTGTTTTCTGTGTCTGTGTATTTCTTTAAGTGACTGCCTTGTAAAACTGTCCCCTGAAAGATTTATCTGCTATTCCCCAGGAAGGAAAGACTGTTTGCTGTTTTTTGAAACGATTATGTAAAGAACTAAGTCATAGTGTTGTTTTATTCAAAATTTCTATTTCATCAATGCCTGAAGTTAAACCTTCTGGTTTTAAAATGTGTGAAGACCTGATTTAGTCTCCAAAAGTGCAGAGTATGGGAAGAACAGGTCAGAAAATGAGAGTCACAAAATGGCACCATGTACTCTTTGGCCTCAATAAAACCTGAATAAAGTGAGGTTCTTGCAAACCATTTTGTTCTGTGCTGGTTCAGCTCTCTTAAGACATATTGGGGTTCTTTATGGCTTCCCCCCTCCCCCTTTTTTTATATTTTCTGGTTGTTTTCTTAGTGGACTGTGTTGGATCCAGGAGCAAACCAGAGCACAAGAGTTTGCTGTAGTTATCCAGCAGGAGTGTGTGTGTCTGGAAATGGAGAGAGTGGAATAGAAGGGAGTGGGGGAAGGAAACTCTTTCCTTTTTTCTCAGCCTACACAAAGCTGGCATGACTCAGTGCCAAAGCTGGAGGGCAGGGGTGGCAGAGATGGTGAGTGACATTCCTGCATTCCCAAGGGATACCTCTGCAGACACATCAGTGGGATTTTTTGCCACTGATTTCAACTGAGGCCAATTATGAGAGAAATGGAGAGTGAAAGAAAAAGCAGGATGATCTGACAAGTATGGGGAGAGCTGCAAGATTAAGGAAGCAAGGTAGCAAAAGTGGGGAATGTCATAATAAAACTGTCAGATACAGGAAATACCTACGTGGTGGGAAAGAAAGCAAGAGGTTGTGCACAGCTGAGTTTGGACAAAGTGTTTTATTCATTTCTGACTCTCTTCTCCTGTTGAAACCATCTGCCAAGGCCTACTATTGATACAGCAAGATTACTGACCTGTTGGATGCTCTCTTTTAAAACTGATGTGTCTACTTATGTCACATGAAGAGTGCATTCATGCACTTTAACCCTCAATGTTTTCTGGCAAAGCCAAAAAGGAAAATTACTGAATTATTGCCAAAAAATGCACTGTATTTTGAAAGGATTTTTTTTTCCAGTATTTTTAACGACTTTAAACTGTGAAGTTATGGAAAATTTCAGAGCAACGTTTGCTCTTACTGCTTTTGTGGTCTGATACGGAGGAGCAATGTTTGGTTGAATGTAAAAAAAAAAATAAATCTGTAAACAGATGCTAATCAGAGGCAAAACTTTTCAGTATCTTCTGGCTTTCCCAAAGCTTGCTTTTGTTCTACTGTTCACGTCTTATCTGTTGTAATTTTGCTCTTAAAAGGAGTATTGCAGTAGAGAACAGGGAGAGTGTGTGTGTGTGTGTGTTATGGAGTCTGCCCCACTGCAGCTGCTTACCCAAAGAAATCCCTTTTGATCACAGTACCTGTGAAAACTGTGGCACGTGCTGTTCCACATCAGAATGATTTCTTGGAGGCAATGGAAATACCTGTGGCAAATCGAATTGACATTCAACACTTCATTTATAATCGTGGTTATTATGATTTCCTCTTTCTCTGTGTACATATTTGGGATCTACTAAGTGTAAATTTTCCAAGCTCGACAGGTTGCATAAGCCAGAAAAGTAGGAAATAACTCCCAAAAGAACTGCTGCCAGATCTCTGAAGCACATATTGAGCTGTTTGATCTGAAACACAATGTGTGAGAGGTGCTGTGCCAAGTTTTGAAAGGTACAATATGTGGAGTGATGAGGCTGCTGTCTAGTTATTTTCTGTACCCAAAGGGGAGAGACAGACAAATAGGGAAGGGAATTTGTTTATTGCTTAATGACACACATGCCACTTTTCAGTTGTTTATATTTTAGCTGTTGTTTCTTCCTCTCAAAACTAATATGACTCGTTAAACATTAGAATGGAAAGTGGCAAGCAAATCTACTTAGATTTCATAAGTGCCCTTTTTGCTCTTTGATCTGTACTAGACTGAGGATTTGGATCCTAAACATGATCATAACGGGATCTTTTGCAGTCTGGGTTAGCAACTGGGAGGACCTCTCTGGAGCTACTGTAGTTGCTGCAAGTATTCCTTGTGTTGATGTACAAACTGCTTTTTCAAGATCTGCAACACCCCTTTCTTGGACATTTGTGCGTTTTTGTACACTTGGGAGACTTTGACCGTTTATACTTGGTTTGCAGTGGGTGTTTTATAAATGACCTGATGATCAGATTCCTTCCTTACAAAGGAATCAGCACTTCACTTACCTCATAATATCAGATGGTCAAATGTGTGTATCCAGCTCCTGGTTGTGAACATTTGGCCATACAAGTCTTTTGGGTCTTTCTGCCTGAAAACTAGTGGGATTCCTTTTTTCTCTGCAGGCCTTTATAGTCTGCTGTTGTGTCAAGGATGTAGTAAGCAGCTAGCTAGATATTCTGACAAATCCAAAAAAATAAACTTCTGTGGTTTAAAATTATTTTTTATTTGGTCTTTTTTTACATGTCTTAGTTGAACAATTTGTTGCCTGGATTCTATAGAATCTTTTTCTTTATAAGTTGTGTTTAAACACGGTGAACTGGGAAGCTTACCCTTTTAAAATGTTAAGGAGTTTGAGGTCGTTTCCAGGTGCATCTTTTGAAGGAAATTAGAGGCTTTCCTCTGTTCATCACTGGTGTATCAGCATGGAGGCTCTTCTATTGTCACATATAATCCAGAATCAGTTTTTTCATCATTAATGCTCCTCTTCTCTGTGTTAATTTGCACTGTGAAACTGATGGTGTGTTGGTGGGAGAGCAGTTGTCGTGTCCTCTGCCCAGTAAGTGTGTTCAGCAGTTTTGGCTTGGCTGTGCTTTCCCTGTCCTTTCTTTTCCTGGCAGCTCACACGAGCTGGCAGGAGTGACACAGGACAGCAGGTGACACAGAGCAGGAGATGATGCCATTGAAGCCACTACCTGTTGTACTTGTGGCTGCAGCAGAAGCTGCTGGAGTCAATATTATAAACCCAAACCCCAAGCTCTTTGACAGTTTACTGCTTATCTTTTCTGTGTTGTTTTTTTTTCCTTCAAGAATTGTGTCCAGAACATGAGGTTTGTTTCCTTATCTTGAGTATTTTTGCTAGCACTTGATGTGATTTGATATAAACAATGTGAATTTGAGTCAAGTGGCTAAATGTGAAAACAGCTTCCCACATGTGTTGGTTTACTGCCAGGGAAAGAAATACGGCAGAAATGCTGTATTTAACCACTAATCAAACATTTGTTATTGTTGAAAGAATGGCCTGACAAGGATAGAGCTGGACTAAAATGTACAGGTTGTATTTCATGGAAGGGAAAAGCTTTATTAATATTTGAAGAATGGCTTTAATTAGTCTGACTGTTGGTAGGTGTGTTCATTTTCTCAATGTACATCTGATATAGCATTTTTCACCAACTTATAATTGGCAGTTTCCCATAGGAAATAATCATTATTGGTATTATAAAAGCACTTTGTATCTATCACATTTGGGAAATGAAAGTTTTGCAAAGGTCAGAATAAAGTGTGCCCCCAATTATGCTAATAACTCATACCACAAATGATCCACCAGAAGGTTTAATAGCTTGGTAGTCCTCTTTAGATTTTCTGAGAAGAGGAAGAATTAATATTCCATTTTGACACTTTACAGAAAGGTGAAAAAGTAATCCTCCTTCTCTCTAGCTTTGGAAGTTTGTACCTGAACTCTCTTTGTTGCTTGAGGATCTTGAAATGTGGGGTGGGTTTCAGTAAGGATTTTTGGGAGGTTTTATTAAGAATTCTTTTAAAAGCATTTTATTCCTCTTCACATGAAAGTCGGTGTCTTTTATTTTTAATGATCCCATAGTTGCATGGTATATAGCATGTTTTGACATTTGGAGCAGTCTATAAGCTTTATTTGGAATTTGACAATAAAGTCTAATAGACTGATTCTTTTGCTAGATTGCTGAAGTAATTTAAATTAATAACTTGGTCGGAAATATTAAAAGTTATTAAAAAACTCTCCCCAAAATGAAAATTTTACTACAAACTAAATTTTAATTTTGCTTTTCACCTGCCAAAAAAAAAAAAACAAAACCCAAACCTGTAGTTTCCTTTGAGGGGTATTGCATGTCTGCCCTCAACACCAAAGATTGCAGTAATTAAACCATCCAGAGGTTTTCCAAAAATCACAACAAATCTTCAGGATATAATTAGTTAGAAATTATTGGGTACTGGGTTTTCTTACTTGTGTAACATATCAACCAGAGAGATTTCCTCAGAACCAGGAGTCTGTGTTGCTTGAAATGGCTTTTTCTGGTTGTCATTTTGAGGCTAAAACATTACTAAAAGGCTAGGTGGAATGATTTAATCCTGAGAATGATTATCCTGATACATCCACAGTTCCTGTGCATATCCTGAGTTGTTAAAGAACCCATTAGGAGAGCAGTCTGAAAGCTAACATTTGCAAATGCCTGCAAATTGAATTATAAATGTCTCTGGTAAACAAAATGTTTGCTGCACTGTGTCAGCTCCACTTTGAGGTCTGGCTGTAGCAGGTATGTGGGGTTTGTAAGATACTTAGGGAAGATAGAAGAGGCAATGAAATAAAGAGCTCAGATTCACTCATCTCATGGGGTTTTTTTGAGTGAAGAAACATTTTTCATTGCATTCTTTACTTGAAACTTTTGTCCCTTTTCCAGTGAAGTGTTTTCTGTAAGCTTTACTTAAACAGAGATGCAGATGGTTTATTACTCCTTTTAGAGGAGCTGTAAATGGGGAATATTGACAAGTCTGGCACTGAAATAGGAGGCTGTTAGAAATTTGCCTACCCTGATTTTATGGGCTGCACTAGGAGAGCTGCTGCTTCTGCTTTACTGGAGGTGTTGTTTTGCTGCCTGCAGTGATTAAGGCTAGAGCAAGTCTGCCTTCATAAAATGTCTCTTACAGAAATGTTCTTTCAGGACAATTTTTCAAGCAGCATTGCCAGCAAGGCCTTTCTTGCACAAACATTTTTGTATTGAGTGTGTTCTGGTGCAGTTGACCACACATGTAAATAAAGTGAAGGAGGGGAGCTGGCTGTTGGTGGACTTTAAACTTCAGTCTTGGTTTTGTCCTCCTGGGAATAGTTTTTTTCTGTTTTGGTATTTCTTTATTTTTCCATTGTCAGCTGTGATAAATGCTTAATACTAAGTGCAAAGACCCTTTGTCTTGGCTCTTTTATTATACTCAAGTTCTCTCCACAGGCAAATTATTCTTCTTCAGCTTAAACACCTCAGTTCAGTGAGGGGACATTATTAACTCCAGTCAAGCTGTTTTTACCTGGAAGATTATTTTTATGCAAATGTTGTGAGGATGGGATAAAGGCAAATTTGGCAAACCTACCTGGTGAAACTCATACACATGTGGTTCTGTGAAGGACAATGTTTTTCATAGCCTGCTACAGACTGCATGGTACAGTCCAAAACAGGTTTTCCAGAAAAAATCCTAAGTTTGGAGTATGGGGCACATAACAGAAGGTAAAAGGGTCCAAAAGTAGTTTCATTCAGCATATGTAGTGAAGTACATGGCAGTATTTATTTTTGATTGGGTGTGCACTGCACTCCTTACTCGGCTATGGTTTCGTTAAATGTTCAAAATGGTGTGGATTTTATTCCATAGCTGTGTGAACAACTAAATCGTCTGAAATTTTTCTGACTGACCTAATTATTTTTTCTCCATCTGAAGGTTTGCTAATGCAGGTCTCATCACTGCTCATTCTGCCAGAGAGTCAGGTATGTCTCCTGATGGTACTTGTGCTTTTAGACCAATGGGGACAAAGTGATCCAGTTTTTCCTTCCTTCCAGGTACAATTATGGGTCTCAATATAATAAAAATAAAATGATTGAATATCTACAGAGGTTCATATGGCATATTTTCCATTTATTTTAAGTTGGGAAGCTAAAATATCTTAATTGACAATCCCATAAGGTTTATTTTTTATGAGCTCTCTTTTCTCTCTGCAGTTTTACATTTTCAGGGTATTGCTAATTCTGTAAATTTAGCTATCAGAGTATTGTAATTTAAGGCCAAATCCTTCTCACAGTTGAAAGAAAAAATTGAATGGTTTTATTGGAGTAGAATCAGATTTAAGGGGCAGAGCCTGAATAGTTTTTAATTATTCTAATCCCTGAACAGCTTTTCAGCCAGGGCACTTCACAGGCACTAATAACATTTTATATCAGTTGAGTTTCCCCTGATGTAAAATATAAAGATCATGAGTTTGCTGTATAGCCTGCTAGCGTCTGTGGGACCAGATTTTCTGGTTGTATTAAAAGGCTCTAAGGAAGAAACCGTATAAATTTATATTGTGGTGGTTTCATGAAGTATTTTAGCTCGTTGTTTTTCTTTTGACCTTTCTTTCCTGTGGGTCACTTCAATTTATTAACTTAGTTGGCAACTGTTGATGTGATCAGGTCTTTTCACAAAGTTTTGCGGCTCCTGCGGCAGGTTGTGGTTGAAATGCTTTATTTTGGTGCTTGAGTGTCTCGTGGTCATATCTTGTACTGATGTGGGAAATCAGAACATCAGAAAAGTGATGCTGGTCAATCACAGTGATGATTTTCTTCTTAACAAGTAGTTAATTCTTCAACCAAGCCAGTGTTGCCATTCCCACTCCAGTTGTACTGAGCAATTTCGAGAAGTGGCAAAGTTTTGTTTATCAATCAGCAAACAAATGTGAACAGAAGTGTGGTAGAACACAGGACTGTGGTAATGAGTTGGGGGTTTGTCTGACTCTTAACACACCAAACTAATATTTCCATTTCTTGAAAATTATGAAGAAATGTGTCTCAGGATGTTACCTTGAATTTAGCATGGTTGCAGGTGGTCTTGCTGTTCTCTTCTCCATTTGGTTTGTTTGAGAAGAAATATTTATAGTCTGCTTTTGTTTAAGAGAGCCCTGAATTTGCCCTGTAACAGAAAACACCAGTAATTGAGGAAGCTGTTTAAGGTCCTCTTGTTAGGTGGGAAAGAAGATTTTTTTCCCTTTCTATGCATGTGCAGAAGGACAGAGAGAAGTTCCTCCCCTGTGGCTGCTCTAATGAGTTGTAATACAAAGTTAAGCAAGTTGGAATTTCTGCGCCCTGTTGAACCAAGCAAATCATGTGATCACTTCTTTTTTACCCTTATTCTGCTTCTAGCAGGGGGTACAAAAGTGAATAATGTATTTATTTGCTACCTTGACAACAGTTGAAACTCCTGATCTTCCTTTAACTTGAATGGGAGCATTGCTCTTCTAGTTTGAGATGCCAGGACTTCACCAGCTGTGCCTACTAACAAGGTACAAGTCTAACTAATAAGTTAAAACTAATTAAAAGCTAACTCTAGGTTACCACTGATGCTGCTGGAAGTAGTTCTTAGCCTTTTCATGGATAATGTGCTTTCCATCACAAGTGGATTCTTCTCTCGTTTTTACTGACCACATGCAGTCCACTGCTGCTACATGATGGTTGTTCAGCCCTTTTGCAGTGAGGTGCTTCCCCGTACTGCATTAATTTGCTTTTTGAACTGTGGGAGATGTTACAGGCCACTCCCAAGGGCCAGGGAATTAAAGCATTCCTGCAGAATTGCTGAATAACAGAGTAGAGCAGTGTGTAGGTAAACATCTGCAGTCGCTGGGGTAGATGTGTTGGACCACAACAGTCAGTGCAGTGCTCAGAACTAAATTAAAGGTCAGCAAAAAACCAGAGTTTCTTCAAAATTCCGAAGCACCAAGAGTGTTTGAATTTGTTTCATGTCTGGAGACATAAAAAGAGATGTTTCACACCCAGAAAAGTAGCAAACAGCATTTGCCATGCCAGCTAAAGGGTGGAAAAGGGAAACTTATACCCCTTTATTTTGATTTTTCTGCTGATATTCAACATACAAGTGGTTATGATGCAAAAGGGAAACTTATACCCCTTTATTTTGATTTTTCTGCTGATATTCAACATACAAGTGGTTATGATGCAAAATCTAACCATGGCATTACCATTTTGTATGGAGGAAGGAAATATCACTTTCAATTTTTTTTTCCTGATAATGATTAATGTTTCTTAAAAATAACCCAAACCAGGACACATCAAACCTAAAATGGTGTGCTTTGAATCTCTAAGTGGGTTGTCTCAAGTCCAGTTCTTGTCTTGCAGTAGGTCTTGCAGTTGTGTGGGTATGACAGGTAAGGAAGGGCTGAAAAGGAAAATTGTGCGTCCTTGTTGATGGAAGGAATAAATGCAAAGACTCTCTTTGTGTAGATCATAGGAAGACAGATGTTACATGGTGTAAGAATATATATCTGAAAGTGCTTGTGACCCATGATCTATTTTTCCCTCAAGTCCACAGCATCTCAGCATCCTTTTCTGTGGATAAGGACCCTGGGGGTTATTGTCATGCCCCTGCCATTTCCTTTGCCCTTTCTCTCTTTGCTGACAGGTGCAAACATCTCTTTCTTCTTTCCTCAGTTTCCCCTTTCTTCTACAGCAGCATCAAAGGATAGGATGTGCTCTTTCCACAGAGGCTCCTTGGATAACGTGAGGCTGAAGGATACTTAGTCATCAAAGAGGAAAAACTGCAAAGTTTTACTTCAAATAATCTTTGGCTAATATGGAAGAAAATATGTAGTGCAGGCTCCTAACAAAAGGAGCTGTGGCTGGTCAGTTGTTAGCATAAAGGGAATGTGACCCAGTGACTGATGGTTTCCACAGTATTTCAGTAGTTCCAAAGTATGTTTCTTAGGAGCATCATTTGGCAGCACTTAAAAGTTCCCCCTTAAAATGCAGGAGAAGACAAAAGCCTCTTGGAGGCTGGCCATAAAGTTTGTTGTACATTTTCATTTAGAAAGAAATGTAAATTTGTCTGATACTATAAAAATCAACTTTGTGTCATGTAAGCTGTTCCCTGTTTGGCGTGGATGGAAAATTCTCAGTCAGTGGCAGGTAAGGTCAGCATGAACACAGCCTGCTCCCTAAATAATTTATCATTGATGTGGTGTTTAGTTCTGTACTAAAAAATAAACAGCAGATTCCTTTTCTTGTTTACATAGAGATTTAGAAATAGTTATATTGCCCTTCATTCTTCTAGGTTTTATTGGAAAAGACATTGAAGACAAATAGAACAGTGACAAAGCTAATAATAGGTCTTTTATGGAATGTGACTTATTTTGCCAAACTAGAGCATTTTTACATCCTTGTGCTTTTAGGCTGACTCTTCTGTAAAAATGGGAAAAGGCCAGTACAGAGGTTTGATTTAGATTTTATTTCAGCCCTGCTGAGTCAGGGTTGCTTGTTGTTTTCTGTGATCTGCATGTATAGTTTTTATTATGTTTTTATATTACGTTGTTTTTAGAGTTGAGATAAACTTCAATTTCTGCTTTTCCTTCAGTCATGCAAGATCTCTAGAGATGTTCTGTCCAGTTTGCATATTTGCTTTCTCAGTGTTTGTGCCTGAATGTGTGTATGTATTCACCTGCAGTTGCAGTTCTCATGTCAGGTGTCCAAATGGACTTGGGTGTCCTGTAAATCAACAGGCAACATGCTGGAGTCTCAGGAGCTGGGAATGGGGCCCACTTGTGCATGTTGCTTTACCCTACAGGGTTTGGTTTATTTTGTTTATGTCCTCACTTGTGTGATGCTCACATTGTGTGTATGAGAGATTTCACACACAAGCATTTGGCCAAGTAATTTTTAAGACAAAGTACTTCCAAGGGCAGCATGGCACCTCTTATCTTCAGAGGCCACTCCAGTGCTCCTGGCACGATAGGAACGTGGAGCTGGCTATGAACAATTGAATGTCAGCAATTAGAACTGTTATTAAAATAGGAAGCTACTGTGACTGTGTTTTCTGCTCATTGTCTCTGCTCTAGCTGTTGTTCCTCAAAGCAGTGCTCATGTCTGACAATTGAAAGCTAAATCTCTCTTACTTCCTTTTGGTATTATATTTCATCCCACACAGTAGTGGTATCCCACAAATGATAATTGCCATAGGTAGAAAATAGTCTGCAGCAAAAATAAGCACTGAAACACCCATCCCCAGCCTGTGCAGCTCTTTGGAAATCCTTGCAGTGTGGTTCTGGATTGCCTTCCTCTCATCCTCTCATGAAGGAGGGATTCACCTTTTCAAATATAGAGCAGTAACCTTCTTCTCCCTCCTCCCACTTCTCTCAATTATCAGGTGTGCACTATATCTAATTTTAAATTAACTTGTCACCCTACATCCCATCTGTAGGGGTTTACAATTTTAAACCAATTGCCTTTGAGGTGACTTTATATACTGTTCCATTAGCATATACATATCAATTCTAGGGCACTTACAGACTACAGAATAAAATCCCCTCTTGAGCAACACATCTTCAGGGAAAAGAAGTAGCTTCCATTTGATTTGCTGTCAAGTGAGAGCTGTGATATATCAAAACCTAACACTGAGCAGGGCAGTTGAATGACTTGAATAATTGTTTTCATACAAGACAATTTAGGGTAGTCTTAGTCTAGATACTAAGTAAAATATGGGTTTTTTCTTATCTTGGTCGTGTTCCATTATCCAGGGTTATTTTTGTACAAAGTAGGAGAGAATGAAACTATACTTGCCTGAATTTGTGAGTATATGCATGACCACCCAAGGTATTGAGCTGCCCACGAAAGCGTTTTTACATTCATTTTATTAAAAAATTACATAAATAAAATGATGGGAGCTTAGGTTGTACATGGGACCGTTAATCCCCCTGATTTTCTGTTGTGTGTCACATTGTTACCAGTGGAATGATTCAGACTGTGACGCTGCTGGGCTCACACTGTCTCAGCTGCGGCAAGGGCACTATTCCCACTTGGCTCATGGTCCAGAGGCTGCTGTCACCTCGGGCAGGAAGGAGCTTTCTGTGTCTGCAAAGAGCACTATTCAATTTTATACTGCAATCCAAAGTCTGTGCCTCATTCTTTATCCTGAGGAAAACAGCGTTAGTGGTGTGATACAGAAAAGTCACTTTCCTTGGGAAAAGACATTTTTCTTCCCTTTTCATGCTGCTACAGCAGTATTCCTGCCAGCAAAGATGAAGTGATTTGGTTTTCCAGAGGTTGTGACATAACTGATGGTTTCTTTTACAGCAAAGGAGAGCCTCCCTTGTGCTTGTGCGACAGGAGAACTGAGACATGAGTAACTTGAGTACCAGAAATCGGCAGGTCTCTAGCCCAGTCCCATCAGCCTGCAGGCAGCTGCCCCTGGCAGGCTCCTTTCAAAGGAAAAGCAACTCAGTGCTGAGGGGTCACTTGGAAACGGCAGCCAGGAATCAGGAACAGCAACAGAGGCAAAGAGAAGTTGCTCACGAGGGAAGGCAGGGAAGTGATGAAAGAGTTTGGCAGAGTGAAGGCAAGGGACGATGGCGGCTGTGTCAAATACCTCTGTGTTTGGGTAGTAAAGGCTGGGGATTATTTACCCCAAAGTAGCTACAAGGAGCTGATTTCAGATCAGCCATAATTTGAACATAGTTTTCAGGAATTTATTATTCAGGCCTTATTTTCAGAGAAAAATGCATGCAAATGCCGTATCTTGGGATCAAAGGGAGTGAAGTGCAGTGAAATGTCAGGTTATTGTCTCAGAAAGAGGGCCTGAGCCTCCCAGGCAGACAGACCACGCAACGTGCCAGAGGCAAACCTGCAGAATGAACTCGGGGAGGCTCTTTATCTCACTGGCAGTGGAATATTTTCCACAGCTATGCTGTAATAGCTGGATCTAGTTTTATTTTGTGAAGGTGTAAAAAGGAAACCAGGAGTGGCAAAAAGAAACTGGTAAAACTGGTAGAGGAAATAAAGCTAGACCGTTTTAGAACTCAATCTTTTTTACACTTTTCTCCATTTTTTTTTTTTTTTTTAATTTCGAAATAGNTTAATTGCAGTGTGTGTCACCCAGCTCTGCCTACCAAAGGACAGAAAAAGGTGGAGGTCTGATAAAACTTTGGCTCATTGGCTCAGCTCTCCTTGCTGCTTCCTACCTGACTGCTGTGCTGCAGTCACTAAGGCTTTGTCTAAAAATCCTTTCTCATGCTATTTCTTTGCTTATGGCTTAAGGAAAGTAAAATCTCTAACCATACAAACATGCTCCACATTAATCCAGTGTGCACAGTAAAGGCAGTCAGTGAGAGAGAAGCCTTGTGCTCTTGGTATTTACTTATTTTTAAGTAAATGCATCTATTGGACTGACATTCACCTTTGTGCTTGTGGAGGCAGGCAAAAATGCCAACTCTTCCATGCCACACACAAGTGTCTGTGATACTTAAACTGATAAAAAACCCAAACCAACAGAAGGTTCCAGAGGATATGTAGCTACATATTTTTTATCCTTAATGTTGCCCTATCTCAGAAAAACCTCAACAATGAAACACATGCAATACATTAAAAAAAAGATTCTAAAAAGGAAATAACTCCCACCTTGGTTTGATTTCCTGCCCCATTGCCTTGAGTTGGGTTTGCAGTATGCTGCCCAGATGAATTACAAATGCTTCATTCTAGAACAGAGAAGGAAAAATATACAAAACATTTTGTTATATTTACCTGTGTCATCTCTGTGTATACCTTACCCATTAACAGTACCCATCCATATGGGAATATAGAATATATAATTGTAAATAACATGTTCAAAAATATTTATAAAATAAAATTATAAAAACTTACATAAAATAAAATAAAAATCACACATGGGGACTTGTTATGTGCGTGCACCCTTCCGGAATACAGGAAAACCCAATCTTCAGGCAAGAAAGAACAAGAAAGAAAAACCCACCAAAATATCCAAACAGAAAATAAGTAGCTGTTCTATTTTAGAACAAAAGTAGTCTGAGAAGAATGTAATGCAATAATTCCAATGCTTATTTTTAATAGCTTCAGGATCGAGTTCTCCATGCTCAGGGACTGAGGGGAGCTCTCCCTTGTGGAGCTGCTGAATCCACCTTAGGACCAGTAGGATGTGCCTGTCCTAGGCTGAGAGGCACCACTGGAAGCACTTTATGGGTGCTGGAGGACACCAGGCAGGTTTGCTGCTGTGGGAAATCGGTGGTTACGCACATGAAAACCAGGCTTGAGGGAAAACTTGCTGGCATTGACTTTTTTCTATAAAGCACTTTGGCTTTTCTAGAATTGTCATGTGACTTTGGAAAAGTATCCTGGTCAGAATGTGGTGTGAATTCCACGTGCAGCTTCACTGGCTGGGTGGGCTGAGACAGACATGACCTAGCCATGGTTTTCTTCAGCTTCTGGAAACCTGCAAAACCCAGGAAGCCAGTTATGTTTCAGACCAAACTGGTGAAACCTTTTATTTCTCCTCAGTAACATTTAACACGCTGTAAGTTACCTTCCAACTGGTAGCTTTCAGCTTTGCCCTTTATATTTATCAGAAGGCGACCACAAAATAAACAGTGGTATTTTTTCTGTCTTTCCCCAGTTTGCTTTGTGCATTAGACGGTGCTCTGTAAATTATAGCTCCACTTTTTCTCTTGAATAGTCAGTCAGGCGTGTTCCCATTTCGCTTGTGCTGGAGATCCGTTTAAAGGTTACTCAGTCCTAGGAGAGAGAAGTATGTTTTAGGAAAATAGGAAAATGAAATAATAAAACTAAATGAATTGCTAAGGGAGGAATAGGGAGAGCACAGTAAAAAGATGCTTCTTGGATTTGTTTTGTTACTTGTGTTCAGATTGGTAATGTTCTTGTTTCTAATGTTTTGTCCGTGTCACATACAGCTTCATGAAATGTCATAATGAAAATAACATTACTTTTATGCTATATCTAAATGTAACAAAATTCCTCCTTGCTAGAATAGCAGTTTAGATGGAAGTGGAAGACTCCAGTTATTGAGGGGTGGGATTAATTCAATTTGCTCTTAAAAATATAATGTCCTGCTGTCTTTGTGTGGTGCATTTTTTGTGTCCTGTTTCTTCGTGTTCTTCCCCTTCCTATTCTATTGGGGTATGAAATTGGGAAAGCAATTGAACTGAATCAAGTTTGGGGATAACTTTTTGGTAGCAAATGGAAAACAAAAGGCTGGGATAGAGATATGTTGCCTGAGGGAAATGTGAGAAATTTGATTTTTAAAGGTGGGTGTCTTCAGGTGCCAGAAGATGGTTTGGGAAGGGTGGGACATAGCTCAGTGCAAGGAGATGGTAATTCTGTCTATTCTGCACATACATTTGTAATGATTTGTGAGTAGTTCTGCTGTTTAATGGGTATAGTTGAAACTGAGAGAAAGAGGAGAAAATGGATACGGGAGGGAGCAGCATATTCCAGCACACAAAGATGTTTTGAGGTGTTAGCAAGTATTAAACCTCTTATTCCTGGTGCTACCACACACCTTTATATAAGGGACAGTTTTGATTTTTCACTGTTCCAGTAAATTATAGTGCAGCTTTTAAAGGATAGTTTTTTGGTCATGACATGTAACATTTTTTACTGTAAAAATAAAGATTAATTTTGGTTTATTATGTGGGGGTTTTTTTTTCTCCATATTAGTAGTTTAAATTTTGAAAAGATGAGAGGGTATGGAAGTTTGCCAGTGTTAATGAGATACAGTTTTCTATTTTAGTTTGGAAACTCAGCAGAGGCGATCCATGGAAAAACTGTGTTTTACAAGTACAAATAGTGACTGGTTTGCATTATTCAGATGCTGTTTCATGCTGCCCAGCTCAATTAAGGACTCAAATAATAGAATTAGCAGTAGATTTCTGGAGGAAAATTTGCTACTTTTAAATATATAAACTTGTATAAAACTGAAAATACACATCTCTGAGACGTACTTAATATTTATTGGACAACCACATAAATTTAATATATTTATTTATTTGCTTTACTAAGATGTTTCTCTTGGATGCATCAGCTCTTTTCATCCTTTCTGAGTAAAAAAAATTACCTTTCTGATAGCATGCTAGTAAGTGATTATGTTTTTGATTTGTTAAATGTAGTAATGTACATAAACACCCCCACTCTCAATTTAAGGTTTAAAAGAGAACAGATAGTTTCTCACAAGGTTTTCACACAAGGTTTGTGACAGGTATATGCAGCTATATAATTTCACTTCTTGTAAACTCTACTGGAGCACAAATACTTTATGAATATTTATTAGGGCATTGTTCACGCTTGCCCAGCCATATTCCTACACTTCCCTTATTTGTAGGCTATAGGAAAAGAAGGCAAAAAGATCTTTCTCAATACATTTCTTTAATAGTGGAGTTACTTCAAGTCAAATTGATGGATGTTTAGTTTTCGGCTCTTCAAGAGAAGCATTGCTTTTCCCAGATTAGAATTCACAGTAGTTTATTGTTTTTTAAAATAAATAAATACTAATTAATCTTACTAACATCAAAACCTAAAGTATTTCATTCCCCTCTGAGGTTTTAAAATAGGCCTTTAAATGTATTTTGTTCAATGGATGATTTTACAGGGAGAGGATTTGATTTGTTAAATGTCAAGCAATGTTATTTGTGGGACTGTTTTCATTAATGGCAGTGTGAATAACAGCTTTCCTGAATTTATTCCTCTGTTTGCTTTTGCTGAATCAGAATTTAATAAGCTCAGTGTGTGGAAAACTGTTGTCAGTCTCACTTTGGGCTTTGTTAAGGAGCCTGTGCTTATGAAAATAGAGATAAACCTTCTGTTAACCAGTGAGGAACATTTGGGAAATGAAGGAGTATGCAGCAATTTTCATCTGTTCTTTTAACTATGAGCTAAATTGAAAAGTAGAATAGCTCTGAAAATGCTTTTAAGTCATAGCTTTTAAAAGGACTACTGCAGTCTCCCTCACCTTTACTCCACTGAATCTGTGTATTTTGCTGTTTAATGTAAAATACAATATATGATGGATTCTTTTCCTTTACCCCTCCCTTTCTTGCTGTGAAGAGATGATTTGGTTTTGTTTTACTTTGATTTTTAGAATTTGAATTCCGCCTTATGTTTTAAAAATAATGCTGCATGAAGGTGGAAATTCAGTGATAAACTGATATACTATAGTCTATTACAATAAGAAATAGAAATGTGAACTGTAATTGCATCATCAAGTGGCCATTGCCATTGTAGAGGAGGAAGAGCTGGCACAGTCTTTGCTGAGAAGCTCCCACAACTTCCAACAAAAGGCTTTTCCAGAGGCAGGGAGTGTTTGTTCTGTGCTTCAGGTTGTTCAGCTGCTCCTTCTCAGTGATTAACTGAGCTCAGGCACTGCTGAGGAACTTGATTGAGAACTGCAGAAATCACCTTGTTTGTCCTTTGTGTTCCTCTGGATGAAGGGGAGGCCTTAGGAGAGAGTTGAAGTTACACAGCTGAAGTTTTGCAGAGCCCAGTGAACAAAACCATCTTGTTCTGTTCCTTCACTTCAAATTGCGGCTTGCTTTTAGTGAAATCAGCTATATCTCCAGTCTAGATTAGAATATCTGCTGCAAAATTAGATCTGTTAAAATCAGTAGTTCCTGCTAACTCCCCCAAAATAGAGATGAAAAACCAGATACTGAATTTCTCACTTAGTTCTGAACTCAGTCCTTTTTGTTTGGTTGGGTTGGTTTTTTTTGTTAAGAAAAAGGGCTCATTTGACACGTTTACTAATACAGCTACAGAGATCACCCTTGCCAGGTTCTGCTCATGCACTCTGACATGTGGGATGTATTTTTGTGCCTACTCATGAGGAGGAAGCTCTTGTGCAAAGCCCAGACCAATCTGCCTTTGGTTAATCAAGCTGCCCTCGGTGTCAGGACAGCAGCTGTGCAGTGGGACCAGCAAAAGGCATTTTTGAAATACTTTCCTCGAGAGCCTCAGCCCAGTGCAAAGGAAGGTTGCTTCAGCTGTTTTGTACATGCTTAATGGCAGGAAGGCTTGAGGAAATGCTGTGTAACCAGGCAGCTAGTAGCTTGAGAGCACTGAGTTGTTCTCTTATTCATATGTAATATCATTACACGTCCATGGGTGCTCACACTGGGCTGCTGTAATACCCAGGTAGGTCACTTCTTACACCTGAACTGCTTAACAGCCTTTTTAGGCTCAAGTCACGTTGGTTAAATGCAATGCAAAATTACAGCCTTCTTGGTTTAAAACAGTAATGATAATATTAATATTTTTTTCAAGTTTGCTTATTAAGGAATATATTCTTTAATGTCTGTACTTTCCTCTCTCCCCTTAAAGCAAAAAAATGTTAGCCCATCTCTTCAGATGCTATAAACTTCAGCTAAATTTCTTAATTTTCACCAGACATGCATCCGTTCTTTCCCTTTTTCCTGCTTCTGAGGGAAGATATTTATTCTAGCTGTGCTCTCATATAATTACATTTTCCTGGTATTCACTGGCTAACAACAGCTGCCAATGTTCTGACCACGTATAGTCATAAAATGTTCCACATGAGTTAATTTCTGCTGTTAACTTACATGGTGAATTTGAAGTAATTCAAGACCTTATAGTGTTTGCTGGTTTTATTATCATTTAACTTTAGAAATCGTCTTTTCATCTCTACTTTTGGTTGAAGTAAAGAGAAGTACATTAAGGAAACAAAATCATAAGAGGTTAAAAAAAGCCCTAACCCTCCACTCTCTTGAGGGTATTTCTCTCCCCACATTTTTGTACTACATAGAAAAGAGCTGTGACTGATACTAAGCTTTTTATGATTAGTGACATTCTCAAGTACTCATTGCTGCACTGATTGTATTTTGTATTGTATTTGCCTTCCAGTAAAATGAAGTATTTCTAATGATTTTATGATTTATTACATTGGGGAAATGAGGTGAAACTTTGCTAGAACAAGTTAATTAACATGCGTAAAGAAAAACTCACATTTCTTTTTTGGATGCAGAAGTTTTCAATTTTGTAAGTAAACTTACAATGCAGTGGATGTTTCTAGATGTTTTTAAGAATCCTTTCAGTTTAAGGAGTATTTTCTCAACAAGATTTCCATAATTTTAAAACCCAGAGGAACCCTAAGAAACATCAGGAGCTGTGAGAGAGAAATGGGAGAGAAAAATGTTTGCAGAAAGTGTCATAAAAAAAACCCCACAGGTTGGTGCATGAGTTAAGCAGAAATGAAGTATTAAGTTGTCACCCAGAAGAGAGGGCACATAGATGACAATGTTCATATGCCCAGAGAAGTGTAGATATAGTTGTAGGAGATAATGTTGTCTAGCTCTACAGGTAGGATTTATCTTGCCTGGCTTTGGCTGCCTAAAACAACTCATCTATTTAAGCTGTTGTTTAGGCTTGTGAAGTCCCAGGAGAGAATAAGGCATATTTGGGGGGATGATTCATCTGCCTTGTTTCAAACAAATACCGCAGGACATTTTGACTTGTCTTCTGGAGGTGTGACATTGTGCATTGATTAGGGAGCCAGGCAGATAACTCAGCTTGGGCACAGAGCTGAGGTAGGGGGGAGACATTGCAGCTGCATTGAAGTCCTGTTCCACCTCTCATTTTCTCTCAGAAGCTAACTGCAGTTAAGGGGATTTGTAGCTCTTCGTTTTTACAGTTACAACATGTACTGCTGTCCGGGATTTACACAGAATCGTTTTTCCTTTGTGTTGTTGTTTTAGTTCAAGTAGTTGCCTTTACAATTGTCAAGTGCACTAAAAAAAGTTACTTACATTGAGGTGATGCAGTGCATGATCTGTTACTGAATTTTGTTCAATGTTATATAAATTAACACCTTGTGGTTTATGTAAGTAACAAATGGTAATAGTAGGTATTTATTTTAATTCCAGAATAGCTGGAAAAGTCTCTATTTGGTTTGATTTTTTTCCAGACAAGCAGATAAAATTTTAACTGAAAACCATACCAACACAGCTTTGTTCCCCCATGACAGTGACTGCAAAAAATATCCATTTGGTCTTTATCTTCAAACATCAAAATAGCGTCTGAGACTATTCACTCATCTGTGGCCTACATAAATACTGTAGCAATGAAGGGGAGAGAGGTCTCTGTCATGTTCCTAATGGATTAAGAATTTGATCTCAGTTTCTTGATGAGAAAGGTCGTGATTACTCAGATGGAACAGAAAGTCATTCTAAAGGTTACAGAACAAGAACGAAGACTCAGCAATGACACAATCGTCTCTTTGGCCTTTATATAGTTTGTAATCATGCACTGCTTATTGACCTTTGCAGATTAAATATTTTTTGTCTCAAAAATTAATACCTTCTTTTTATTACATAAAACTGTCATAAATAGAAGACAGCGCAAGTGTTATGCCTCTCACACAGTTTGCTGATACTGAAGGAAGATTTCTTTTTCCTCCATCCTGCTGCTCTGCAGGCAGCTGTCAGCTTATCGTGGTGGGTCTGCTGAAGCCTTTCAGCCTCATGTGGGTGGGAGCAGGTCTCTGTTCTGCTCCACTCTTTGAGTGCTGCTCTGTGTTCAGGACCCATAGCCCTTCTTCCATGGTCTCCATCCCATCTTCCTCACCCTCCCATGGCCTGCTCAGCCTCATCCCTTGTTTTTAGAGTGCCACCCTGGCACAGGAACAGAGAATTGAAGGCTGTGTGTTTTCACCTCCTCCCAGCACCTTGCACCATGTGAAGAGCCTGGTCCCTCTCCTCTGACACCAGCACAGTACTGCTGGAGCTGTTGTTGGGTGTCCCTGTGAGCCATCCTTTCTCCAAGGCAGACGAGCCTTTCTCCTGCAGTCTCTGCCCACAGGGAAAGCGCTGTCATCCCTGGCAGTCTGGTGGCTTGTCCTGGGCTTGCTGCAGTTGGTCCCAGCCTTCCCTGGGGCTGTCCAGGTGTGGCCTAACAAGCACTGAGCAGGAGGAGGTAAAACCCCTGCCCTGCCCTGCTCTTTAGCTGTGGCCAGGCTGCTGCTGCTCTCTTCTGCCAGAGCACGCTGCTGGCTCGTGCTCTGCTCACTGTTTGCTGCCACGACCCTCGGTCTTTTCTGGGAACTGCTGAGCCAAACCACCTTGTTGTTTACCCACCTAATTGGCCACTTCTCCAGATGTAACATCCCAACTGGATAGAAGGAGTGGGCCAACCTGTTCATCAGCTAATAAACTTTGATTTGTTTTCTCATATTAGCATTAAACTTGTGCAAACCCTGTTGTTTGACAGTGAAACTTCGTTCTTGCTTATTCATCACTCCACTGTAAATGACTGCAGTAACCCCCAGTTACAGGTGATTTGCTGATATTCCTGCAGCCTCCTAACTCCCATGGGAATATGGTGCAGGTGTTTATGATCTCTCCATGCCTATATCCACAGCCTGCTGTAGACACAGGATTCTCTCTTGCTCCTCTGACCAGAATGGATGAAAACTTTGCTTCTCAGCAAGAGGCTTTGTCTCAGTGTGTGTTGATCATCACATTCCTGTGAGCAAAGTGAAATCAGTAAGAATCCTCATCAATTTTGGTAAATCTCACTGGTTTCTTAAAAGCAATTGAAAAACTAACTGATTTTTCAGTCTTATTCGAGATTTGAAGTGGAAAAGCAGTTATTTGCATATTGAGAGGGTGCAGCATTTAACTATAAATGGAAAGGAATGAATTGCTGATGATCACTGCTAGCATTTTCAGTTGTATTTTTGTTTTGAAGGCAGACTATGCTCATAACAAAAAAGCTGAACTCAAAGCACTTTGCTTTCTCTTGAAATATAATGCTGAATAATAATATCAGGGTTTTTTTGTCCAACTTTCTCATTTGGTTTTCTGAAACTTCAGAGACTGTCAGAACTGGGAGAATTTATTAAATAGAGTATTCTGTACTGAGGTTTTTAGTGCACCACTGCCTGTCCATATTGGTATCATCTAGAAGGGAATATGTAGATTGTAAAATAGAATAATTGCAGTAGCTCAGAATAAAGTCATTGTTTCATGAAATCAGAATAAGTGTATGATTTTCATGTGAAAATCAAGCCCCAAAGGTTGATTAGAGGTAATATGGGGGCAGCCCCACCTCCTTCCCATCTATCACCAGAAGCCTTTTTTGGAAGGGTGCTGAGCCCAAAAGAGAAGCACTTTTTATAAACGATTTGCCTCTTCTGCAGAGAACTGACTTCTCTGTTATTTTATTGCTGTTACCCTCTTTCATCTAGATGTGAAAATATTTTGAGCCCTCTGTTTGTATCTATTTTTTAGAGAAGGGATTTTTCAGAAGTATTGAAAGCTCCTAAAATTTTGTCCACTGCTTAAAACAAGAATATTCCTATTAGATTTACTGAAGCATTTTGATACAAACACTTACCTGTGTGGGCAAGTCAAAGAGGTTCTTTTGTCACAGAGCCTGAGATAATTTGAATAATTTGCACAACCTTTGGTATGTTTGTGTGCCCTCACAGGTTTTATATACATGGCATAGTCTGGTATTTAATGGGATTGCCTAAGAGTTATGGATGATAGTTATAATAGTGCCTTACAGCTGAGGAAGCTGAAGTCCTTTGTGAGCAGTAATTAATTAAAGCACAAACCAGTCCCATGAGATGGCATTATCCCCTGTTTTACAGATGGTGGAACACAAAGGATAAGTGTATTGTTCAAGGGTGGGTAGCCAGGCGTTGTCAGATCAGAGATTAAACCCTAGACCTCCTTTTTATAGGGCCATGTTCTAATCCACTTTGTGTTTCCAGTGCTTTGAAATTTGCTGATACTTATTCTGTAAGGAGACTTGTTCATCTCATTTGATCTTTGCTGTATGAAATGATCCTTGAGAAAAAAACAGGGCATTCCATCGATCTGCTTTTGTTGTAAGTCTCCAAAAGGGATTTGGTTATAAATTCCATCTCTTTAGTACTGTCCAGACTAACTCAAAATGTAAGCACATCCTTTTCTCTCAGATCACAGTGTTTTATGCTGGTGCTTTGCCTGTAAGAACTAGAACAAGATTATAATGCCACCTTTTCTTAGCATGGCCATTAGGGATGGGGTGGGAGTGGAAGATGGGAAAAGAAAGACCTTTGAGCACTTCAAGTGTCATTTTAAGAAATGCTGCTACTTAAAACTTCTGCTCGTGGTTGTATAAAGAGTTCCTCCTGTTGGAGGTTGAATGATGTCAAAGACTTTATCTCTGTTTTGGCATGTGGTATCACACAGCAGCTGAGGCTCTTTGGTTTGTGGGATTTTTCCAAGTGAAGAGGGAGCACATGTTCCAGTAGGAATTTCAGCACTGGCGTGTGTTTCCTCTGGAGGTGATGAGGATGTCATGTTGCGTCCGGAAGGCAATCTGGAATTCTGCCCTCATTGAATTTCTTTGCAAGTCTCAGTGAATGAAATCATCTGCTTTCTGTCAAAGGATCTGAGGGGAAGGAAGAAAGATTTTTTTTTTTTTGAGTAACAAAGTGCTGTGTAGTAAACTCATTGACAAAATCCTTGTTGGATTTGTACTTGTTTTAAAAGCTTTCCTAAAAACCGTATCTCTGAAGTAGTCAGCAATTGGTTGAAGTATATTAGGGTATACTTCTGTGTGAAAGTCTTGTAACTTAGCTGAGTTTGCTGACAGCTCTTAGTCTAGTGCATCCATGAAACAAAAATAGCGTCACTCCTGAGAATTCCACCAAGTGAGATAAGCCAATAGGGTCATCTATGTTTTGCTCTTTTTTTGAAATAAAACATTTGAGAGATTTCCTTAAGCATTTGTCTTTGGTTGTTAGAAAACAACCTGAGGACTAGTGAAGCTGGTATTTTCTGGTTTAGTGTAATTTATTTCATTTTACATTACTTTTATGCACATCCATTTTTGCAGAGTGTCTCAGTAAGGTAGACTGGAAAACAGCTGTGGTGATAGACTTCAGAAAATCTTTCACATGGATGGATGCAGTGTTTGAGGTGCCAAGCAGACAGGCGAAAGATGAGTCCTCACCCAGAAATGTGTGAAACTACAGTTCAGCACAACTTGTTTTCCCTTCAAAAGAAAAGGTGGGGTGATAATATCAGTCTGATGATGACAGCTCCAAAACTGAATCACACTGAAGAAAATGGAGGTCAGGCAAAATTTAATGTAATCGAATGCATGTTTTCCATAAAATCTCAGTTTTGAGTGGAAAACTTTAAACCGGGCCTATTAATAAGCTGTGTCAAAGTCAGAAAAGATTGAGTGAGGAAGAAACTATGCCAAGAGAAAGTGAGTTTAGTTCAGTTAGTGCTGGCTGCTGGTTTTCAGCAATTTATTAACATTTGAAGGTAGTATGGTCAATATTGTTGTTTTGAGGAGTGAAGAGGGAAAAAGATGACTGAAAGAGAAAGAAAGTGCATCAGAGTGTGTAATAACAAAGTGCTAATGGGGTAACACAGACACACAATAAGAGATCAAGGACTTTCCTGAAAATTGTGACAGCTTGCTGGTAGAAACAGGGCTATAACCTGGATTGCTTGCTGTCCCATGCAAAATGAAGATAGGAAGAGTTTGATAGGGCATTTCCCATGTGGTTGGAAGTGTAAGGGGAAGGTTCATATTCACCCTTGCTTTGGTAGTGTTGGCCTCTGTCCCATCCTTTCTCCTTGTGATACTTCTCCTATCAAGTAAGTCTTCTCCTCTGCAGACAGGCTGTAAAGCTGGGAACAGTAGGAGGTTTTATGTCTGGGCCCTGTGGTCTGGAATGACTCTGTTTGCTCAACTGCACACTGCTGTGCTCCAGTGAATCATGTCACTCCCTTTTGAGATGACAGCTTGCTTTAAAGAGCAGAGATGAGTGGAGGTGAGGGAATGAGAAGCTCTGCTGCTGGGATCCTAATGGTCCTAACTGTGCCTGTTGCTTACCCTTGCTGGTTTTGGAAACTGGCTGTTCTACCCTTCCCGCTCGGCATGGGCATCACATGACTCCTGACATGAGTCACATCTCCCCTACCTTGTTAACTTCCATATTTGCACCATGTTCTCATAACTACACGTTCTTTATCTTCCCCACCCTCCATAAGCTCCAGCCTGAAGTGTTCCCTTCTCTTTACGCTCTCTACCTCCTCCATCTCCATACCACACACCTTTCCCTGTGTACCCTAGGTGCTTTTACCTTTCATCTCAAATTTTCCTGCTCCACAGCCACACACTGCCACAGCCCTGAGCAGAGAGCCTTGTTCCTGCCTCTGGCTGGCCCAGTGCCTGCAGGAGGGGAAAACCAACTGGCTTCAGAGGGCTGAGCTGCCGGCTTCCATTTTCACATGAGGCTGAAGCAGGAGCAGCAGTAGCTCTAGACCTTGGCTTCTGTGTAGGATTTCACAGGGGGCCAAGATGGTTGTTCTGATTCCATATTACATTTTGTGTATGGAAAAGTCAGGAACAGCCCTCACTGGAAGTTACCAATGCAAGATAACTTATATTATAGAGGGCTTGCCTACCAGATTTTACCAAAGCTTAGTCTGATAATGATAAAAATTACCTTTTCTGAACCCGTCTTGAATAAGTACTGCAAGTATCAGATTGCAAACTGGTTTAAATCTTTTTTCTTCATCTTTTTTGCTCTTGAGTGAGTGGGTTTGGTTTTCATGAAGGGGTAAGATTCTTGAAATGTTTCAAGGCATTGATATAAGGACTACATTGGACAGACACAGGGGATGGGGAACACTTTGCCCTCCAAAGCTGTTGCTGAATACTCAGAGACACACTAGGAGTCCTTGTGGTGTTACACACACAATTCAAGCTCTGTAAAAGTTAACTACTTGTACTGATTCCTCACACAAGACATTCTTATTTACCTGTGAGTAGCTTTTGCTTGATTGGCTGTTAAATAAATTTGTTACTTAAAAAATTAATTAATACTACTTTTTTTCCCTGATACAATACAAGAATAAAACCCAAGCTTTTTTTTTTTCCTTGTGTTCCTGCTGAAATGGCTTGGCACCAGAATGAGAATTCTTCTATGTCTTGGGCTTCAGAAGTTGAGACATGAGATTTGTCAGAAGTTCTTAACTCTTGGCTCTTCCCTCATAAGCAATTCGTGAGATTTTGAAAAGCTTCCTGGTCCCTGGTCAAACGAGTCCCATATTTTCAAGACCATTATGTATCTAACAGTTCTCACTACAGACAATCAAATTACTGAATGGTGTTGCAATCATTTTAACAATGGAGTCACGTAGTTGCTAGCATTTCACAATAGGTATTTAGTTCTCAAACCATTTCCAGGCAATGCCTGGAAATGAAACCAGCCTTCCCTTTTTTGTTGTGTAGAATACTTTTTGAAAACAGTATATTTGAAGCTTTCTGCTTTTTAGCTTAAATGTTAACTTGAATATGTTATGGAAGGTGAATAGAATTATCTCTTGCTATTTTGTCTCCTAAGGCCAATGGTACATTTGTGCTTTTGCACTTCGCTGCTAAAAATCATTCTTGTTAAAAAAATGAGTATGAGCAGTATGTTAGGAATGGTGATAACTTGCATGTGACAGGAGGAGTAACCTGAGCACAGACAAGCCCCTGGATTTGCTGCCTAACATGACCCAGGGTGTGTGTAACTCTTTGAGAGGTGCAAGTCCATCCAATGTACAACTTTGAATTGGATATGAAGACCTGAGACAAAACCCTGTTATGGCAATGATGAAGAGAATCCATGAAGCTTGGAAATCCCCTGTAAAAACAACAAAAAGCCCCCAGACTATTTGCTTATCTCAGGTTTTGTTTTTCCAGTTCAGTTTTCTCTTGGACTCTTCCATGGTTACAGAATGGAGCAGAATTTCTTCTCAAGGTGTTGCTTTTCCAGCTGTTACTGATGCCCTGTTCTGCTGAAATGTGTGTGTCAAGTTTGTGAAAGATCAGATGAGTTGTTAGTAAACATGAGGCTTTCTGATTTTTCCCATTAGTGAAGCGTAGTATGTTTGGATCTCTTTATATGGAAATGAATCCATGTTCTATTTACAGCCATCTACTAAAGACTCATCTTATGAAGAGAAAATTGGGTTCTGGGTAGCCAGAAAGATTTAATTAAAAGGCATGATATAAAATTAATGCAGCCCATCTTCAGCTTCCTTGCAATCTGGATAGCTGTAAACAAGGGGCTCTGACTGGCTGTGCCAGTGGATTCAGGGAATTAGTGTGTTCTGTATGTTTTCCAAGTATTGACTGAGTTTTGAATTATGTGTCCAGATAGTCTCATGAGAGCTATTCCCATGCCTGAGGGCTAGAAGACTGGAGTTCTTTTTTTCCTCCAATTTTCAGTTCCCTTTGGGGCCAGCACACACTCATATATTCTTAGTGTTGTGATTGTTTTTCAGTTGTGCTTATCTCTAAGCACGACAGTAAATTGAGACATGTCTAACTAATTTCAAGGGAAGCATAATCTGGAATGCAGCTTATTTTGGGGGGCTGGCAGTGGCCATTTCTCCATAGTAGCAAAGGGATGGAGGTGTCACCACTGCAGATTTCTTGCTCTTGGTATGTGAAAGTACTGAGGTGACCCTGGTTTTACTTGGTTTAGTTTGGAACCTGGTCTTTGCTTTCTCCTCAGGGTTTTCATTTCAATGGGACCTGTGTGAGAAACATTTTAACTCTTTTTTTATTACACACCAAAGGGGCTACTTCAACCTTTAATCAGTAGAAACACTGCACATTGGACTTATTGAAGGCCTGATTAAAAATTTGTTTTCATTCAAGGTTTGTTTTCCCATTTTTTTCTGGTAGTGCTGACTACGCCCACATTAATGCCTTTCAAATGCTATTTGCAAGGTTGATTGTTTGGGGTTTTTTAATCTCAAAGCTTTTACTGCTTTGCTGACTTCTAAAAACTGTGTGTCATTCTGTTTGACAACTCTTTAGTCTCTGCGTGTCACCAAGTAATCTTTGAGTAGTAAATGATGGTTCCAAATCTAAGAGCTTCAAATTAATGACTAGTGTGAAGCAGCAGAATGATACCTAAAATGAATAAAAATCTATCCTGTATTGTCAAGGAGTGATTAAAGAAGTAGCTGAAGTTGTGACCAAGCATGAAAGGAGGTGGAATAATTTGTTAGCGGTCTGTTCCCTGCTCAAAAATTTAACTTCTCTCAGCCTAATGAATGAGTGGTATCCTGGATACTCTGGTTTCAGTAGCATTACTTCACTGATAAGGGTTACTCACGATTTGTTTTGGTTTAGGTAAAGGTTAAAGCTGCTTGAGTATAAACTGACAGTGGGAAAATGATTTTCACCCCCACGCTCAGGCCCCAAGGCTGAGCTGTCAGTCAGGATCCATGGTGAATGTCAACATTTCAGGAGAGGTTCCATCTCAGGTGTGCTGTCACCAGAACCTGCTCCTGGTGAGCACAAGGATTTTGTGCTGTGTGTGCTCATCACCCCTCAAAAGTGGAGACTTTCGGGTGTCTGAGTGGACCTGATTCTACTTATGGGCACACAAGTGTGTATTCATCAGCTATCCTGCTAGACATATTAATACAAGTCTATGTAGAAAGCTGAATATATTTTAGCTGGCAATTAAAAGAATCAATCAAGTTTGGCCTTCTTTCTGGTGGTTTTTTATGAGATAGAGATTTTCTTTTGCAACTTAGTCATCTTCTCACCTCACTTTTGTATCGCAGCTATCATGAATCCTTCCCAATTGAATTGCTGTCTTCATTTTAAACAAATGAAAGCATATTTCAATGTTTATGATTTGTTGAGGCAGACAATTGGCAGCGGGAGATTGAAGTTTTGGGTGTAAGTTAGAGGAAGTTTGCAAAATGCAAAATGTTCCAGTGCAGAACCCAAAGCTGCAGTAAATATTCACAGAAAAATGTAAATGAATTGTTCGCTACTCTTCCACTACATCAGTAAAGATTTAATCAGCTTCAGGTGAGATTTTATCCATTATAGTTTTATAGTAGTGGTTTAAGCAACCCGGCAGGGCTGAAAATGAGATTTTAAACCTTTGATACTATACGATATTTCAGCCTTCCAGGCACAAATTTAATTTTAGCAGCCAGAGTTTCCTTTGGCATTAATGAACAGTTGTGTCTGTGTAGACCAGCTGGGTTTAAAGAACAGGAATTCACACAACTGCCCCAAGCTGGAAGAGCGCCTTCCATGGGAAAACCTCTTCAGCCTCTGTGGCCTGCTATACAATGTGTGACTGCAAATCCTTTGTGTGAGGGACAGGAGTAAGTGATGTGGTGGTTCTGGGATGTGACCTGGGGTCAGGTGTGGGAGGAAACCACTCTGCTGCTGCCTGCCGAGTGCCCTTTAGCACCAGAGCCCTTTGGTGACCCCTGGCAAATCACATAAACTGTCTCTACCTTGTCTTCTGTGCAAGGAGAATTTGCCTTCTTCACAGTAGTGTTTTGAGACCTAATTAAGATTTTCCAAGTGCTTCCAGAACCTCAGATGAAAGGCATGCACAGAAAGAATTATAATTAACAGGCGCTTATCAGCTGAGCTGTACAGAATTAATTCCCGTAAATATAAAACTAAATGCTTTGTAAGAAGCTTTTCTCTACATTCCATCCCTAAAAAGCATCATTTGTGGATATGATATTTTAAGATTAGTAAAAAGAAATGTTTATTTTCTTGTACTGGGGTATTCTTCTGAGTGCTCTCATGCCTTATTGTGTTAGGGATCTTGAGATTTGGGAATGTGTGCATTGCTCCAGGATATATCCACATAAGGAGAAAAATTGATTAGACTGTGTTTGCAGATAGTTTCCCACTTCTGCTATAAACATAGGATTGTTTTGAAACTATTTTCTATTTCTTGAAGACAAAAAAAAACAAATTAAAAATTAATCAACTGTACTGCCTCTTTCTGTGGATTTTCTTTTTCTACATTTGGCATATTCAAATACTGCTGCTGCCAGAGGGAGAGGTGGAGCTGCTGCTGATTTTTAAGGCCATTTTGCTTACTCCATCTATATGGTAAACACAGGAGTGATTGGACCTACATCAGAGTTGGGATGGCTGCATGACTGGTGTTGGAAGGAAATTGTGGCTCATGCTGTACCAAGGGTCTGCTGCCAATACTGGGCAGTTACAGGAAAAAAAAAACCCCAAAACAACAACAAAAAAATAAAACAAGGAAGAGAAGTGGTGGATGTAGTCCCACTGCTCTATAGTCCACACAAATGAGTACTGAGTGTTTGTGCATCAGTGAGATCACAGTGATTATTGTCCTTACTTTAATATCAGCACCAGGCCCAGTTCCTGCTCTAGACAAACACGGAATTTTATAGATTGGGCCCAGTAAGTGACAACTTTGATTAGGATTATTTACTGTCCAGAATTTAAACCGTAAAAATTTTGCTTCCAGAACAGATCTGATCTGTGAGTGTTTTCAGGGAACATGCAATAGAATCTTGTTCAATCATCTGGGTGGTCTGCTGGGCAGGGCTGGTTTGTGTTTGTCTATAAAATCTGTCACCAGGCGTTCTTCCACAGTAGTCTGTTGTCTGGTAGGAAATGTATGTCAAGCAGAATGAATATTATTATTCCTTTTGGCTTGTCTCTGCTTTTAAGGATAACTGGAAAAGAGTCTGTTTGGTGGGGCACGGAGACCATTTGTCACAATGCTTTTATTGTCCTGCTCAGCTGCAGTGTAACATTCATTTAGTGCTCTCAGAGCGTGGCATTTCCGTTTGCAATGCAGCACCAGGGAATTCTGATTTCATTTCCTAGAAGATTTTGGCAAAATTAGAAGGCAAGTAACTTATCTTTGTCATATTTTGGCTCGATGTTTTCTCTTCTGTTTTCTATTTTTTTTTTCCCCTTGGATCAGCAAAATGGAAAACAACTGCAGAGGCAGAACTGGATAATTTGGTTTCTAGGTTAGGTGGTGTTCAGGAGCAACAGACGGTGATGATCCAGTGTCACAATAATGTTGTCATGATGCAGAAACAGGTATTTATTCACATTATGTTGTGTTTTATCACAGTATTTATCACTTTTTTGTCTTGAATTTAGCGCTTTGCTTGCAGATTTTAGGCATGGCTTAGCCTGTGTTAAATGCAGAGACTGTGCCTGGTTAAAGCACTTGCTTAAAAATGAGTAGAGAGAGGTAGAGAGGGAGAGGGTTAGTGTGGCAGAACAGCACGTGCTTACAGTCATTTCCCAGGTGTGCAGCCAGGGCCAGCAGCATGCCAGGAGGGTGGGTATGGTAGATAAGGAATGCCCTCTGTTTCCAAGGGTCAGTCTCAGCCAGAGCAGTGGCTGGCACTGGATCCACAGGTGGAGTTCCTTGGTGAGAGAGGCTGAGGTACGACAGCCTGGGCGGTGCTTGTGTGCGTGGGTGGAAGGGCCAGACCTTTCTGAGGCCAAGAGCAATGAATGTGGCTTTTTTCCTTTCCTCTCTGCTCAGCACAAGTCGTTCTGGCTTAATGATTTTGTTGTGCCCAGTAGTCCAGGGTGAGACAGCTGTATCCTCAGGAGGAGGAATTGCCTTCCCACAGGGAGGGCAGCACCATCAGGGCTATGCCGCGTTCATCCCGCGGCATCAGGAGCTGTGTTTGAAGTGCCTCGACACTGGGGTAAACAAACAAGCAAACCTTTACTTATCCAAGCACAAAATTATATCGTTACTGGTTCAATATATTGCTTTGTGCAACTCAAGACTTGATTGGGTAAGAAATATTCCTTCAAATTTATTTTCTGGTAGGTTTTGATAGTTAACGGTTCAACTCTCAACTGAATTCTGAGTGTGTTGATTCTGATTTTGCCAGTTAATATTGTAGCACGTTTATTTATTTTTACTGACTAATGCAATTGAACCAGTACAAGCCCAAGGGTGAAAGCAGCCATCTTAGCAAAAATTGATTTATCTACTCTGCAACAGGATATGTTCTTTGTATCTCGATGCAAAACTGATAGAGCTAAGGTAAATCAATCTTCCACTGCAGATTAGGCATCAGGGTGAAAAAAACCTATAATATTGGAGAAATAAAAGCAGCAAAGGAATATTTAACTTCTTTGAAGAAGTATTTTAACATTTATGACACTTTCCTTGTTATCAGACTCTTTTTGCATCCTTTAGAATATCTGAGGTATCTCAAAGGTTACAAGGCTGTTTCAAGCACTCCTGGACTAACATTAACATGTTGAAATTGAAACACAGCAGAAAACAAAACTCCCAGTGAAATACAGATTCTTACCTTCACAGAGGTTAATGTTATTTTTAAGGTCTCCTTTATGCATTCAGTCACTTAGGACCTGGCACCAGATCCCTTATAAGAAGCTCCACTGTGTAAAGCTGCACTCTTGGTCACTTTTCTTTTTGTTATTTATTTATCTGATTTATTTTTGACTGGAGAACATTTATGGGATTGACAGTGGAATTTTCTTTCACTCACGCAGTAGCATGCAGGATCAGCACAAGACATTGGAAAAAAAAGGCAATAAAATCATAAAAATGAGCCAGCAGGTGGATAGATTGGAGCTATAATGATGGGACTGGTATTGTTTTATTTGAAATGCATCAGATTCTAAGTCAGTGATAGCCTCCTCAATTAACAGTCATTTTAATTAAGGGAGAAGGGTTAAATCATGATCTTACAGGGACAAAGTCAAAAAGCTGTACGTAGATGGGTGGAAAGCTGCTGATTGCATGGAGAAATGGATGATGTGAATGGATGGCACAGAGCTGCTGGTGAGGATGGCAAATTGATGAAAAGCAAAGGTTCATTGATTTAGAGGCTGCCTGGATGATTTATTTTAAATTATGGTGAGTGCAGTTGAGGCATGTGTGAGATTTTCCTTTCAAAACATAAATGAAATAAACCATTAACCAGCTGACTTGTGTTAATCAATTGTGAACCATTTGTTTATTCAGTTCTGTTTTGTAGCACTGCAAACAAGATGGGTGCACATACACAAATAAAGGCAAAATTACCCTAACACACAGTGATTCATATAAGGCATCATTTTAATTCAAAACTGCAGTTGGGGGATGTCTTACATGTCAGATAATAGCTTGCATTATCTTTTTAATTGATTAGACATGTAACAGGTTCTGACTTTTTGGCAGAGGGTTTGTTGGCTTTCTTTGCCACAGACTTATGCCACAGCCTATCACAGTGTAGAAAATTGGAATACTGAAGGATTTAAGAAGTTTGTTTTCTGTAAATTCTTACTCTTCACTACTGAAAAACAATTGCCATAAATCCGCACAGACTGTCAGAAATGCTGTCAAATGTAACAAAATACCTTTTTTTCTTTTTTAAAAACTTAACCTATGGAGTTAAATGTACCATAGAGTGGCCTGGGTGAGAAAGGACCTCAAAGATCATCTTGTTCCAACCCCTCTGCCATGGGAAGGGAAACTTTCCACTAGATCAGGTTGATCAGAGCTCAATCCAACCTGGCCTTAAACACTCCCAGGGATGGGGGGCAACCACAGCTTCTCTGGATGACTTGTTCCAATGACTCACAGTCTTCTTAAAATGAGCAGAATGGTTCAAATACCTACAGAAAAGTTATGAGGTATAGAAGAACCCTTTAATAAGTGTCAAGAATAAAAACTTTACATCCAAAGCATGTAGCTGCAACACAATCTGGTAAAGCATCCCCTCTTCAAAATTCCCTGTTCAAAATTTACTAGAAGCAAACCCCAGAGGTTTGTGTGAATGGGAAGAGATATCCCAAAACTGGGGAGCTCCTCTGTGAGGAACTTCTACTGTAAATGACCATTTATGTCTGTGGTGTAGTGAAGGCTATCCCATGGAGTCTGTAAATCCAGACAGGCTCCACTGTACAGCCAGGGATAGCTCTGGGATTAGATCTGCTGCTGAGCCTAATCATGGTGGCACCCTCTGCTGCATATGTGAGGTCTCGTGCTGACCAGGAAGCTCTGGATATCTGGAACGGGATTCTCAGGTCTAGTACTGTGGGTAATTCCCTTTTCTCCTCTTTCAAAGCTCTTTAAAAGCATCTTTCATCTCCCCAGTGTAGGTAAGAGAGTTGTGCTTGCTGCCTCTTTGCATGCGGGCCAATATATTCATGATCAGATGCTTTGAGCCAACAAACTCTGTCTTTAAAGTGTCAAAAAATCCATTCTTTGTATAATTTCCTGTCACTCCTATTTCCAGACTTCATCAAGTCAATCATTCTGACAACTTGACACCAGCCAGATACACTACTGGGGATAATTTATATGTAAGAATGTTCCTGGTTTTGTAAGGGAAACAACTTATTAGACTTTTCATGCCTTTTAATTTTATGATTTTTCTAATAAAAATCTTCCTTTTTAAGGGATTGACAAAAACTGAGCTCGAGTTTATAGCAGACACATTTAGGAAATACGGTGAACCAGGGAGCTGCTAGACAATTTTCTGGTCCTTTCAACAGTCAGACTGTATTCCACATCACAGTTTACATTACAGATAATATTAAACAGCATATGGTTACATTATATGGATTAAATCCTAGTTCTTCCTAAGTTAGTGATAGAATTCACATCAATTTCAAAATCATACTCATTGCCTGATTCATAAGGGATATTCTTCAAAAAAAAAAAAAAGGTATCCTTGGGAGAAATTTTAGCCTGGAAAAAGCAGGCATGGAAGTTGTCACTAGAGTCTTGTGGAGTCCAGGGGAAAGCAGAGAGTGAACAGGTATTAACTATTTCCTGCTGGGCATGTTAGCATGGCCAGTAGAAGCTCAGAGCTCAGTTCTGAGAAGCTGGTTGTGATTCTGCAGCTCAGCTGTGCTTTTTAAGCTCTCTCACCATCCATCTGTTGTAAACAGTGACAAATACGAATTCGTTGCTTTCTTTTTCTGTATTCTTAATTTTTGGCGTCCATAAGGGATCAGAGAGAGATTTGGTTGGCTTTAAACAAGCAAACTGATGCAACTGGGTTTTGTGACGCTCTCAAACCACAGAATAACGGTACTGTAAATTATTTCATGTGTTTTCCCTGAGCTCACTCCAGCCAGCTTTGTAATTAGGTCCATGAGGGCCAAATGCAGGCCAGATGAAATCATTTGCATTCCACCTGCCTGCACTGGAGCAGATTTTGGACTATATATAATATGTGGGAGTAAGTGATAAGATCACCATGAATAGTCCCTCTGTTCAGTAATGATCATGGGGAATTCTAAGAATGTCTGAAGAGAAGCATCTTTCTTTTGGAAGGAATTTATTCGTTGCTTTAGAAGATTTAGGTTTCAAGGAGGTTATAAAGTGCCTATACAAACTATTGCCTGTGTTTTTATAAGTAAAATAAAACCCCAAATTGTTGCTGTCGAGCTGTTTCAAGTGGAGATTTTTTTTTCATCAGAATGATAGCAAATTTACTTTGAAAAGTATAAAAGTATGCCTTACAATTTTCCATGGCAAGCCTCGCTGAGGTGAGCACAACCACAGAATTAAATATGTGCAAGATGAAAAGATCAAGGCCTTTGTATATTGGGGTGCAACTTTACACAACCTCCAAGTGGTCTTGCTACAAGTCCCAAGTGAAATTCTTGTATAAGGCTTTGCTTTGAGAACACGCTGAACTGACAACATAATTTCAATACAGGATGCTTTGGACTGATCCTTTTTATTTATTTTTTTTTCCTGTTTCCAGTGTCAGTTAGAAAGAAGTAATTGTCAATCTACCTTTTTTTTTAAGTTATGTTGGGTAATCTTTGGTATAAAACTTCACAGAAAATCACTCTAAATAAGCATGATCCATGAAGTTTTATGTGATGTTTTATTACAAAGAATTACAAAATAAAACAGGGTCAGCGTAAAATTTGAGTGAGACTTAATTTATGCACTGAAATTGATTAGAAGATTTAGGTGATGCATTAAAATCTTTGCCAAAACTGTCTTGTTAAATGAAATCCAAATTTCGACTGTTTACTCATATAGTCCAACCACTTGGATGAAGGTATATGCTTGTCTCTGCAAGTTTGCATATTTCCTTTATACTTTATTCCTCTTTGTTTATTTAGTATTATTATCATTCCTCTTTGTTTATTTAGTATTATTATCTATTACATCTCTAAATACATCAAACTGAAAATGTCATCACAGTTTTTATTGTTTACACTGGAAATTCTTAACTTGATATTTTAAGATTGAAATTTCTTTACTTCAGTCCTCTGTTAAATGGCTGTGTATGTTTTTATTCAATTCTAACCAGGATCACTTGACCATAGTGAGATCATGAATATTTGTGTGTGTTCATGAACTTTTCTCCGGATAGAAAGTTTCCAGTGCTGAAACCATTACCATTTAAATGATGTGAAAATATTCAAAGCTCATCTATCATGTATAAGCTGCAACAGGAACGCTTTTTAAAATGGGAAACAGCAGAAAGTTTAGTGAGTTCCTTGAGTCCTGTGTTGCTACAGATGCCTCTTGGACCAACAGAGTTAAAATGAAAATATAAATAGGACAGCACTACGTGCCTGTACATGCACAAGTGTGGATTCTCCAGGCACTGCTGACCCTTCAGCCGCTGGGCCAGCAACAAGCTTCAAGTTGACTTAAATAAATCATCACCTAAGTGGTTTTAAGGGACAAAAATGGACACATGCAACTCTCCAAAATCCTTTATTATGCTCCAAGTGAGTTGTAGTATGAGTCACTCTATTCTTTCTTTCATTTATATTGGTGTTAGAAAAGGATATGGAGGAGAAAATCTGTTTTGATCAGAGTTCTTTGAAGAAAAAGGAAATAACAAAGAGACGCTAAATGTAAAATATGCTACTTCCTCTATTGAGATTGTATTATTTTGCCTTGACTTTATTATGTTGTCACAACCTTTTTATGCTGCCAAAACTGTTCCCCAACAAAAAACTTCATAAATTGTTCTATTGCCATACTGGGGCCACCTTTTTCAGGTTTCATGTTTAATCCTTAAGAACACGAGGTGAAAGTTTTGGGAAACACCACTTGGTATTTCTCCTTGCTGTTTTCACTATGCAGTCCTTCACAGAATTGTGCCACTCAGAGCACGCAGCCCTCAGCAAGTATAAATGAATTTCTATTTCCACTCCTTGCAGACTGGCTAGGGTTTAGCACTTAATTTCTTTTCCATGTATTTTTTTTTCTACCTTTTGAGTGCACAGCTTGGGTCCATTTGCACAAAATCCCCGTGTGTTTTGCCGCTTTCCCACTTCCCTTCATGTGACACTCTGGGAAGGATATCCTTTGAACCCTGCTGTGCTTGGGAGCCATGGAAAAGGTCTGAGGGTCTCCCTAGTGGCACCTTCTGAGTGTGGAGAAGGGAGTGCACAGACCAGTTTTAATCCCCTGATTTTGGTTGATTGTTTTGGTGCAATGATTCCAGTGTTCCTTCTGTGCCGTGGAAGGTTTTTATCCCTCCTGAGTCACCAGGGAAGGAACCAGTGATGCCTCAGAAGCAAACACTGGGTTCCACCAGGGTGAATGAGGCAGTTACTGCTGTGATCAAAGTATTTTTTTATGTTTTTGCCTCTGTTCCTGCTACAGCCTGTTTTACAGAAAGTTTTTGTTTGTTTTCTGTGGCAACCATAGGCTTCTCTTAGAGCATTCTGCACATCTTTGCACCTGGGGTGTGGATATATGTTGATTTTTACTACTTCTTCTTATTTTTTTTTTCTTTTTTTTTTTTCCCCCATGAAATGACTTTGTGGGTTTGGAAATATTCCTTTAATATTCCAACTTGAACAGAGGAAATAGCATAAAAGATTGAGTGCTGTAGGAAAGAGGAGTGATGTATGACTGTCATTTCAACACGCAATCAAAATCTTATCAGATACAGAATCTTGAAATTTGGAAAACTCTCTTCCCCACATCAATTTGGACATGACTTTTACTGCTCCACTTACAACCCTCTGTTGACGACAATGTTCCATACAAAAGCAGCTTGAAATCACAGCCTTTGCATCCCTTAAAACATTCATCCCTTGTTCCAACAGTTGTAAACTGTCAACTGCTTGTTAACACGAGGCAATTAAAGCACACATAAGGCAGAAGTGAAGAAAAAGACAAAAGTTCTGCATGAAAAGGCCTGCATGAAATAAAAATAGAAATGTGAGGATTCAGGTCCCTGTTGCATTGCTCTGGGTATAAAGTTTTTGTAGCTTTTTAAGTTTGCTATTCCCTCAGCTGTGCTCATGTTTCTGCTTGTCAATCCAAACCTTAATCCTCATCACTGAACCCATAAGGAAAAGGAAGGAAAGAGGCAGGGTTTGGTTGGGGTCTTTTCCCTGTTAAAATAAAATGAAGACATTGTAAAATGCATTCACCACAGGGAAATTGCAATGGCCAGTTTAAACTGTAGTCCTTGTGTAATTTCTGTGTTCCTTGTGTTAGCCACGTGTAAGGTTTGAAGGCCCTAATGCAGGTGTTTGCACTTGGATGGACAAATCCTCCACTTTCCCTCGTCTTTTGCTGTGGGATTTTTAGGAATGTCTCTAAGAACGTGTCTTCTTCCCACTGCCAGAATTAGGATGAATTGATCCACGTGATTTGGCCAGAAGCATTTTGTGGTCTAAAACCTATCAAGACAACTCTCCAAGAAAAGAACAACAGTGCTGCTCTTCCCTCTCCCTCTTTGCTGTATCCCCAGGTGAATGCTGGCCTTCTTATTTATCTTCCAAATGGTCTGGCAGTCCTTGTATTAAGGCAGAAATTACTGCTCTGCCTGGAATGCTACTGCAGTATTTCCAATCACTTTTTTTTTTTTTTTGCTACAGCAAGAATAAAATATTTCAACTTTTAGCNGTTCCTTTTCCTGGCGGTACTCTGGCAGCACCATTCACGTGTCAGCTGCGTGTGGAGACAGCCCCTTTGTTGTCGTGGGCTCTTTGCTGCCCAGGCTCCAGGAGCAGGGTTCTCTGAGTGCACAATGCAGAGGCTGTGCTGGGAGCAGGACATCTCGGGGCCAGCTCGTGGATTTTTAACTTGGCTTCAGCTTTAGGTTACAGCTAGACAAGCATAATCAAAGCAGAGGTGTGTGTGTCTTGTCCCTGGTGCAGTAATGACTAGAGGGGATTTATCCTGTGCCTGTCAGGGTTGGATAGCTGGAGTGCAATCCATACTCAGGTGGGAATGGGTCCTGTGCTACCTCATCCCTCTGTTACAGCTGCCACACTCAAAGTTTGCTTTTTTTTTCCTGTGATTGGCATGATTATTGGTGCCATTTGTGGCTTTGCTATGATGCTGATTTAAAAAAAGATAATAGGTAAAATTGTTTTAAATAATAAAGGGCTTAAACAGCTCTTCCATGTTATAATTTACATCTAGCTATATATTACTATCAAGGAGCAACTAATTAGCATATATCTTAATAGTCTAAAGGGCCTGAGAACCATTCTGTGGTTTCCACTGTGTCTGGAAATTAGTTGAGTCCTGGCATGCATGGTGTAATCAGCAGGTTTCAGTGTGGTGATTTATAAATTACACAACATGGTTTAAAGCTCAGCTTCACAAAAATAAGAGAAATGGATTGCCTGATGTGCTGCAGGCCAGCTGTGTGACTGTACTCTCATTTCTCTGACTGCAAACTGAGACTCACCCTGTACTTCAAGCCTGTTATTGTTGATAAAATTAATCATATACTTTGATGTATTATGCACAGAATTCCCATTTGACAATTCATTTGACAGCTTAAGGTAGCCTGGACTCCAATTAGCACCCTGTGATAGAGTTAGGCCTCAGTGCCACCTCTTGTGAATTGTTAGTAAATGTTGCCAATCAGCTGCTTATATATAATTTTTTTTTTAAGTTAAGAAGCAAGACTGGTCAAAGCAGGTAATATCTTTTATCAGGCTGACTGCTGAGACCAGCCATTAAGCTTTTGGACACAGGCTCTTTTCCAGGTCTCTGAAAAATAGCTGACAATATCTGATAGTCGCTTCATCATGTGTGTGGTCTTGCTCCAAAAAGATTTGCAGCATTGTGTTGGAGGTTCCAGTTCTTTCCTTGTAAAAAGGTGACTGGAGATGACTTGTAAAGCTGTGGGATGAAAAAAGAATTAAAGTTTTTATATAAAATGTCCCTTTTATTGCTTGTTCTCACAGGAATGTTACTGGGATCTTTCTTCAGTGAACAAGGCTAGGAGCCATTCCATTTTTGTGCCTTAATTTCATATAAGCCTGAACTTGCTTCTTCAGAGGATGTTCACAGAAGAATGAGATGTCAAAGCCCGTTCTAGAACAGTTCTTATATCCCTGACAAATGGAGCTGTTCTTATGCTTGACAGGCTCACTGCATGTTGCCTAATACAGGAATCCATTTTATGCAGAAACACAGTTTGGTTTTTTCCTGTTTACAGAAAAGTTTCAAGTAAAATTCATAGCTCCACCTGGAGTTATTAGAGTTGTCCAGCTTTGTTTGGAATTTGGATATGAGGTAGGGCTTGTGTTGGTGAAGTCCATTTATAGACTTCCTTATGGCAATGAGTGGTACCAGTTGTCTCTGCAGATCTTTTCATACCTCACTAGTGTTCCTTAGCCCTTATCTCAAAGTATTGCTTGTTTTTTCCAGAGATCAGCAGGCTTATGATAACTAATTGCATGTTTTTAAAAAAGAACCCAGGGAACAGTATAACATTTTTGTCTGTGTTTCTGTGAAAAAATTTTAGGTGGTGTTAAGAGTGTAGTGCAGAATGCAAAGATGGAGAACGTGAGCAACCCCTCTATGAGATTGTTCAATCAGGCTGAGTTTGTGTTTGCCTAGTCCTTGGCTGATCTTGGCAGATGGTTGGCAGCAAGCTGGCAGGGATTTAACCTGTGCTAGCCATGGGCAGTGTTGTCTTATCTAAGGGCAGGAAAAAGAGTGACAAGGTGTTGCAGCTCCTTCTGCCGTCATACTCCTACAAACTCAGCTCTGGTAGGTTGTCTGTCATGACTTTACTTGAAGAAATGGGCTTATGCCTTCATTGTCAGAATTGGTGTTTTAATTAGCCCTTTAAAGGTTATTTTTTCCCTCTTATCTCACAGCTCCATCTACTGTTGGTGCACTTGGTGATATTTAATCTCCAGTTTTCTCTTAAACTCACACACACAGCAAGCAGTTTTTATTACCTTTTGTGCAGTTTTGGACTTCAGTGCCTTCTTTGTCCTTCTTGGTTTCCCCAAAACTTCTCTCTTACTTTCCTCTTGCCCATGATTTACTGTAAGTGTTTTGAGCATCCCCAGGACACTTCTCAGAGTGACAATTTTATTAGTTCCTCAGCTCTCTTTGGGTCGCAGACTGAAGACTGCTGCATGAGGGGATTGCATGGCAGATGGGTAACATCTGCTGGAAAAGTCTTCTTATCTGTGCACACATCTAATTGTTATGTTCCTGTTACTGTAGCAAACTTGCCTTGAGAATTGCAGTTTTACTTCACTTCACCAAACTGAAATGGTTTCATGGGTTTTAGCCTCTGTCTCTCCTGGCTCCATGTACATCAAACATTAGTTTTCCTTTGGTATTTCCAGGGCTCTTCCTTATGATTCCTGTTGCCCTTGCTCTGTTTCTCTTGCTAATTAGTAACATACTCTCACCCCTGACCAGTCCAGGGCCCAACCTTTTGTTGTTCATTTTTTCCATTCTCCACTCAAGACCTTCATACTCTTTTTGTGGCCTCTTGCAGCGAAAGATGTCACCACAACACCTGAGGAGCTGCCTCATTATCCTTCTTCGGTGCCTCAAAGTCTCTTTTCTGTAAGCAAGGCACAGATTTGAGACTCTTGTGCAGGAAGTATCTCCTCACCTCTTCCAAGGAGCCTCCAGTTTAGCTGTGTATATCTCTGGCAGCACTTTCCACAAGCTCTTTGGGATGTGGAATAACTTTGGCTTTGTTTTGGTACAATGCCAGACAGAATGGCATGTGGTCTGACAGTGGTACTAGCATGTCCTTGCTAAACATCTGAGCTGCAACAGGGTGAAGCCTGGCCACGTGGCAGGTGGGATGTTTATAAACCTTAGGAATGGATGTGCAGGGGTATCATTATCCCTGTATTTTGTAGCTCTCATGCTGTACTCCTGTGATAGCACTCTCATGCTACTGGAGCTTGTCTGTTACTCATTCTGGAGTGAAATCTTCCCAAGTGTCTGTTGCTCGTCTAAGGAAGACATGAAACACAATTAAAATCAGCTAGCATTTATTCTGGGAAGATATAAATGTGGCAGCACTGTTCAGCTGCTCCTTTGTGATGATTATTAATCATTCAGGATGCTTTATGAATGTTAAAAGCTGTCCTGGCATGGTGCAGTGGGGAATGGGATGCTTCACCCGGCTCTTCCAACACTCCCAGCTACAGCCGATCCTTCTCTGTGCAAAACATTTCCCATGAAGGATTTAGCAGTGGCATAACCAAATCCTGTTCTGAAGTGTTTGTCTGGATACTGTACTTTTGTGGACTATGGGAGGGGTGTTTTTGCAACAGTGAGATCTAGCAGATAACAGCAGGTCTCACACTGACCGTCTTGTTTTGTTGCTTCACAGAAGGAAGAGTTTCCCAGCACATCAGTCTAATTAGACTGCTGTTTATCCACCCAGTCCAGAGCTCCTTTGTAAGTTGCTCACTCATAAACTAGAAATCACAGTTGAGTAACATTTGCAAATGTAGTGCACCTGGAGCCTCTCCCTCTCTCAATGCATCAGTTTAAACTCTCAGTCCACTGTTGTATGGCTTTCAACCAATTGTGTGTGTGCACACACATATATATAGGGATATCACTTCATATATTATCCTGTAATTAATGTGATGAAACTTTTTAAGAGTATCAAAGTGACTTAATTCAGCATGTAGTCTGTAGGTCTTATGTGTTTCACAGCAGTAGTGGCTTACAATGTTTTATAATGTCAGCCTACCACTATTTGCAATTTCTGTGGAAATGTCAGACTGTGAACCTCATCAGGAGCCAATTTTATCCTTAAGAACAAAGGGAAATACACTTTTTTTGTACTGTGGTGTAGTCACTGCTGGAGTATCCTGTCTATTGCAGAGACAGCAACAACTTGCTGGTGTTGGAATGGAGGTCAAGGAGCTGGAAGAGCCACTGAAATCTTTGTTACCTGATCCAATGGCTTAAGACAGCCAAGACTCAAATGTAACACCTTTATAACTGAGGAAAAAGCTTGGAGAACAATGGGGAACAACTGAAGCATGTGGGGCCTGGGTTGTTGCTGCTGGTTAACTGGTCTTTGGTAAATTTGGAAATAGTGGCATTATTTCCACAATTAGAGCCTGCTCAGTTTGTGAGGAGACAGACAGGGGTTGTGATATATAAATGACCAGCTTGTGAGGAGGAACTTTGGGGAGGAGCAGTTAGAAACTGCTTCTGTACAGCAAGGCTGCCTAGGCAGCTCTAGGATTTCAGAAGCACCGCCAAAGTGCAGCTTAACAAAGCCTTTTGGACTTGCCCAGCTCTGGTTTGGTCCATGCCAACCTCAGTAATTGTCATGGCAAACCCAGGCCAACAAAAACATCAGTGAAATGCTCCATCTAATTCTTGTTCTCGCTAAATGGGAGATGTCTCCATGACTGAATTCTGAACTCTGTTGCCATGGACGAGTGTCACACAACATTGGCAACTGATGGAACTGCTGCAAAGCCTGCAGACTGATAACAAATACTGGAATCAGTGACCCACACTTAGAAGCACTTGTTTTTCTTCCAGAAAATCCAATTTTTCAAGGCCAATGGAGAGTAACTATTCCCATGAACAATTCCTTGTGGTACACCTCTGGATGTCTTGCTCCTTAATGCCTCTCTGTGTGTTGTGGGTCTCTGATCTGTTGAATTCTCTTGGAGAAATGAAGGTGAGGTTCAGTGATGAACTGTGTGGCAGTCACTACTGAGTGTCTGTCTCAAAGCTGTCATCTCCTGGTCCAGTGTCACCAGGGGCTCTGGATTACCCCAGTGAGGTACTCTCATAGAGGGCACTTGAGAATGTTTCAGTCTTTTTCTCTGCAATCTGTACTATGCAGAAAGCAGTGAGGGAGAAGGGAGTACTACCTTGTAGAGGGATTACCTGGAATTGCCTTTGTCACCCATAAAATGGGTTTAGCTCCAGGCCAAACAACTCCCCTTCTCTCATCTCACATTCCCAGCTCCACATTCTCCATGGATATACCAGAGCTTGGTATTTTGGCTTTCCCCTTTGCCCTTGCTTGTCATTCAAGTGTCACTGATTATCCCTAAACTGAATCTGTTTGTTACTGGTATTAGTGATTAGAATACTTGCAAAATATTGCTATTTTCCTGAAAATAAAGCTGCTGGGCAGAACTTACTTATGCAAACTTGAGAAATTGTGAGTAGGTTTTGTATTCCCAGAGGGTGAAATAGTTGACAATAGCATGGCAACTGACAAACAGCAACACAAATAATTTTTGGCATTCATATGAGGCCAAGGAGAATACATGCTGCTCAGAAATCAAGTGGATAATGGAGTATTTGGCTATGGCAGAACAATAATATCCAGGCTGTCCTGGAGTTCAAAAAGCATTTGCAATGTTGCAGAGCTGCCGTGGCAGTTTGGTGCATACGGATGTTTATGTGTGTGAGTGTATCCTAAAAGAAAATGAGTCTCCAATTATTTAAGCTTCAAAATGCCAAATATTACTAGCTTGTGTTTGGACTTAGTTTTAAGGCGCTCTTTAAGAAGTATAAATAAGTATTAATTTTAAACCAAGCCAAACTTCAGCACTGGAGTTGACTGCTTGACCTGCAACAAGATTCTGTCACCCATGAGGGCTCATCTTCATCAACTGCATTTGCTTTCTGTAATTAAACCTTACGATGGCCTTGCTGGCTTTCCATATTTTATATATAACTTGGAAGCTTGTTTGATCCTCTCTTAGAGTCCAATTTTTCTCACAGCAGTCCTGAAAGTAAAAGGTGCACTTGAGGTCCTTGAAATAACAGGTATTAGAGAACTTTCTCTTATTTTAATTAGGTACACAAGGTTGCATAGTGGATGAGATTTGTTTAGCACAGGAACTTGCTGGAAATACTAGGAATGAGAGCTCATATTCAATAAGCAATTTCTAAAAAAATTGGGCTTTATTCAAAACATTTCAGTTGTTGTTGTGTCCAATGCTTTTTGTATAATAAAATGACACAGTGACTTTACAGCAATTAATAAACTCCTTGTTTTGATACTTGCTGGTGCTTCAGTGTGAGCTGCTTTGCAACGTCACGCTGCTGGTACAGCCTGAGCTTTTGCCTCGCAAGGATAATATGTCACCTTTGTCAGATGTTGCCTCTTTTGGTCCTCAATCTGTTTCATAAATGCTTGGAAGTTCAGCTGTCTTTTGTGGATTTCTTTCTTTCCTTTTCCTCCCCGTTGCTTCTGTTTGTTAGAGATAATTGTTGGATGACCAGAAGGAGACATTTTATTGTGGAGAAGATGAATAACAGAAGCAACCAGGACATGTTGTCTTTTACAAAAACTTGAGGACCCCCTTAGTGAAACTTAACAGCAGTTTAAAAAAAAGAAATTACTTGCCCTTTCATTTTGTTCTTTGAGTATTTCATGCCTTGATGTTCTCTGCTACAGGCAGCGTTTTGTATTCTGTTTGCTGAGCTGGTGGAGTCTGAATGTTTCATAAAAGCCTCTTTGGGAAAAAGAACCAAGCAATTTCTCCTTCAGCAGGATTATTAGGGCTTCATAACTTCTTACTCTGAGGCAGGAGGCAGAGAAAAGGAAGGTGGGCCAGATTTCAGCATTAGGGAGAAAAATCCCCCACAAGCAGCCATTTATTGCTTTAGCTCTAAGCTAATTTACTGAGTCATTCTTGTGGTTTAAAGGTTTTGTATTCTCATGTTGCACTGTGATTCCATAGTTCTGAGGCCATCATAAAAATGGAGACCTGGAAGAAAATCCACAGAGACAAGCGTAGGCAGCAATCCTGCTGTCTCTCCTTGGACACCCATGCCTGGCTTCCACGGGTGGAATTTTAGTCAGAGTTAGCAGATTAGATTAGGTATCTGTCAGCTTGGTTTCCTGTTTTTTAGAGCTTGTTCTTATGAATTTAATGAGTTGATGATACCATGAAAACTCATCAAGAAAAACATTTAGCACCAAAGCACTGCTGACGGCTGAAAGCTCCTGAAAAACGAACTGCAGAAGAATATTCTGAGAACAGTGGAGTTACATGCTTGTCTGATCAGGTATGGTTCCCTGGCTCTCACCTCATGGCAACCATTGCTAGAAGAGTCTTTGACTGTACTTCTTTAAGAGATAAAATCCAGTGGTTTTCGCTTCTCTTCTTTTTGAGGCAATAATCCAAACCCTGCAGGTGCTGTTACATTGTTAGCAAGTGAGTGTAAGGCACAGCACACACCAAACTACAAGGAACTCGCAGTGGGAGCAAGAGACGTGGCTGTCAAGTATTTGTTTTTCTCTCTTGTTGTATTAGACAGGCTCTGCTTGTTGGCATCCTGTTGACTCTATCCCCGCAATAAACAGTGAGCACAAAGACAGGGGAGTGTATTTTGTTCCCCCACAGTGTGAGAAAGGTGGGAGCCTGCTGTGCCACCTGCTTGTAAAGCTGGCATCATTCAGGCTTTAGGTTTGGATGAATTTGCCTCTCTTTCCCAGGACTTCAATAACAAGGATGCCACCATGCAGCTGCCTTCTTAATCCTGCTTGTTGTTTGGAGAAGGGTCAAAATCAGAGTGATTGGCTTTGAACACGTCAGGTACTGCCTGAAGGGCCCAGTCCAGGGCTGTATTTATGTTCCCTTAGGAACTGATGTGGACTCCTCTGCACTGTGGACCTCTAGAGGTTCACTTAGCAACTTACTCATTAACCAATGAACTCCAAAATTCAGTGTGGATGGTATCAATAATTCCCTAGCCAAGTTCAGCCAGTTCTGCCTAGCACACATCTAAATGCTGCTGAGATAAAACAAGCAATCAAACAAAAAAACCCAGACTCAACAGTGTACCTGGGTGACATTTGCCATCAACAGTGTTACTGAAGCTGGGGAGACTGTCAACAACCCCATGCTAAGAAATTTCTGTTCTACCATATGACAGCAGTAGCTAAAATAACCCAGGCATACAGAGAGCCCCAGGACTTTATTAGCTTTAAAAATGGACAAATATGCAATGAAAGAAGGTTTCTGCTAGAATGAAAATAAACTGTGGTCATGGAATGACTTGTAAGAGTTAAAGTTGGGAAGATCAAACCTGGGGAATTGAAGATTTTTTTTTTTTCTGGAAATATCTTAAGTACTTGCAGCTGTAAGTGAAGGGAACTCTTTTCAATACTGTTGGAAATGACTAAGTACAAATCTTCATATACTATTTTAATTTCCCTCCTTGTTTTCTTCTGCCTCTTTATTTCTTGCATCTCAGAAAAATTTGTACAGCAATTTGTTAATTAGCTCTAGAAATTCATAGCAATGACCAAATTACATTCAATAAAGTTAGCTTTAGTGCAGTGTGACACAACTGTGCAAGTATTAAATTCCCCTTTTCCAGATTACTTTTTTAGTTTTGGTCTATGAGAAGCCAAATTATTTCTATGTCTGTATAATATATTATGCATTTGTAGACACCCAGGCAGCGTGTTTTCCTTGTAGAACCAATTTGTGCACAGGGCTTCTTGCCAAGAAAACAGCTCTCCTGACGTTTAGTGAATCTCTGAGTCAGTTTAACTCAGCACAAAACTCGTTTGCAGAGGACCTGTTAGCTGAGTAGAACATCTCTGAAAACTTTGCTGACCCCATGCTGGGGACAATAATCACAGAGAGTGGCTTCATTGGTATGGAGAAGGAGAAAGAAAAACCCAACATGACCCATCTGGTTGCACTCCGCTTGAAACAGACATTTAAAATAGACAGTTTCTCTCAAAAGCAAATTTTAATCAATACCTTTAGAAAAATCTCTTGGCTTTGCCCTGCTCCCTTCTTGTAAGGGAATAATGCTTTGCAGAGATCTAGAGGATTTTTGGGAGCCTGGTCTCCTAGCTTTAATCATCTTGTGAAATTCCATATAGACACATCATTTGGGGTTCTTTTTTCAAGTCTGTATCTTACTCTAGAAGTAGGTAATCTTTGAATCTCTGTAGCTCAACCTCAGCTGGAAAAATAGTTCACTTTATGTATGTTCTGATTGTTAGGAACGAAAGTTCTATTTCAGAGTGGCTGCAGGAATTGTAACTCTTCAGCTGTGCTGGTAAGAATGTACAGCCAAAAAAATGAGATATAAGATCTTTTGCTGGACTACTTTTGAGTTGATCTGGGATGACAGAACCTATTTCAGGCCAACAGTTATTCTAAGGTTTCCATGGAGATTAATGATGTCAGAGGAGCAACATCTGAGTGCAGTTTGCTAGAAAACAAGGCTATAATGTTTGGAGTGGAGAAGTCAAGTCTTTGCATTTTTGTAAACTCACAGAACAGTGAAGCCCATTTTCTCAATGGATTGCAGTTTGCTTGTGATTTGTGCTGAATGCGAGTTGAAGTCATGCTTTGCGTGTGCTGCAAGGGATGATTTCAGTACTGCCTCATACACCATCTGTTAGAGCTCCTATTGCTCTTCTCCTCACCTGCATATTTTAAGCATTCTTGTATTACTTTATTAAACTCTGGCATTTTCTGTCTGCTCTCAATTGTCTTGTCTTAAGGCTGATGCCCAGGTTTCCCTGCGAGCCTATTTGCAATGGATGAGTATTAAAATTAGAATAAAGTACAGCTCTGCTGAGTTTTCTGAAATGTAGGAGCTGCCACAAAGGACAGTAGGGGGAAGACAGGGGAGAAGTGGCAAAGCAGGAAAATACAAAAGGTTAACAGAGGCATAATTTAAAGCTAAAATTTGACCCTTAGGAATTTGAAAATTGTTACCATCACTTCAGTTTTATAGAGACTAAAACTCCACTGAAGAGAGATTGCTGCCCAAGGACCTGAATGTGTTAATAAAGAAGGCATTGCATTTTTGCACAGAGCTTTTGCAATGGTAGTGATTAGGAGACCTGAAGGTGCCTCGATACCACTGAAATTCCACAGCTTTTTAGCAATTCCAGACTGGGAAGCAGGCTCTGCAAGCACTGCTGGTTCCCTGTTATTACCTAGTGTGTGTTTCAGTTCCACAACTGTGGTTTTGCTATCCATTGTTTAAGAGATTCTTACAAAGATGTTTGCCAAAATAGAAGTCAAGAAGCAGTACTTGAATTTGTCAGAGTACGGGGGAATAAAGACTCTTTCAAAGTAAGATAAATGGAGGGAAAAAGTTTTAACATTTTTATGCAGAAGTTTTTTTACTGAAGCACTTGTTACCGCTATAGAAGCAGCTGCCTGTAGAAGGGAGCTCATGTCTTTTGAAGAACAACAGTAATGATGGTAAACAATATCAAGTCTCTGCTTTCCCTGGTTTTGTCAGAAGATTATTAAGCAGAAAAACGTCTTTTCTTGACCATCTACTGCGCTTCAGTTAGCAAACTTGCCTCTTGTTTCTTAACTGTAATTGTAACAGAAACAACTTTTGTGTAGAGGGGACCTCCAGACTATGGAAACTCACTTTTATGACCTGCACAAGTTATCAAAATGTACTCACATTTCAGAGAACTTTTTTTTTTTTTTAGAAAGCAAAGAGGCAAAGCACCTCTGAGTTTGGATCCTTTTATGTCTGAGTTCAGCAGAAAAAGACTTATTTTTTCCCCCAGGCCAGTTTCTGAATTCCTGAAATGCAAAGCTTTTGCAGGAGAAGAATGGCCTACTCTGAGATAAACCGACTGACAGCTCCTCCTGAAAATCAGGACAAGTTAATACATTACACATGTTCCCTGCCCCAGTTCTGCAAATTGATTATTTTGAAAAGCTAAGTAAGCCTATCTTTATTTTGCAGGAAATGTTTGGTGCCATTAGGCAGCAACGCTGTTGAAAGGAACAAAGCTGGAACAGCTTTTGATAATGTCCTCAGAGAAATGGCCAATTGCTGTACAAGTGATACAAACAGGACTGTTTGTTCTCACTGGGTGCTGAGCACTTGAAAGTTCACACACTTCATCATGAGCCTGAAAAGGAGTGAAATTCTTTTGAAGCCTGCAATACTGGGCCATTTTGAGAATCTGCCCCTGTGTCTGCAGTCTGCCCCTGTGTGACTGTTCTACAGTAATGCACTTCTAGTGCTTGATGATTATCTGGACAGTGGCAGCTCTTGTGTATTACTTGATTTCAAAAAAGGGCAACATTTGTTATGGGATTATGTCCTATGAAGCAATGTGGTCTTTTTGCAGGTCTGGGCGTAGCAGGTTAGAAAGCTTCATGCACAGATAGCAGGAGTTATCTCAGTGTGGGAAGTGAAGCCTGGGTGTAACTACTGCAGGCTGTGATCTTGTTCTTGCTATTTCCTATGAGAGATTAAGGTTTAATTAAACATTCTGTAATCCATAACAATGCTGAAGCACCTTTGTGTTTGTTAAATGGACAGAGAAAGTTCAGAGTAGAGGGAAGTTACTGAGAAATATTATTGTTCCATATGTTTTTAAGGACATTCCTTCAGGAGAATAATCTTTCACATCTACTGAGTCATGCAGATGGTTGCATAATTGATTGATGTGTTATATGCAAGTATCCTCCTATCCATCTAAATTTCTCCCTTCAAACAATGCCTTTTGACTGGATTCTGTTGCTGTCTAACCATGTTTGGCAATGTTTTGGTAGGCTGAGTTTACTTGACCAAATACAAAGTTTACTCATCCAAATATGAAGTAGCGGCCTGACAAACACAGAGATAAGCATCACTAGGCTTGCAGCAGTGCATAACATCTTTTTAATATTGCTGGGGGGGTTTTATACTTTGCTATCAAAAAAAAAAAGAACAGTCAGATGTCTGCTTCTACTTCCTTATCTTCTGATGACCTGTCACACCTTCTCTTTGCCCATTGTGCCAGTGTTTTTGGCAATGACAGAGCCTTTTGTAGGTACAGGCCTCTACCTGTGGACTGTTCACTAGTGGGAGGCCCCACCCACTGTTGAGAGCAGCTGATCTGGGACACAAAAAGAAGCAAAGAGAGGGAACCCTGTGCCCAGGTCATACTTAGCAAATCCTTCAATGCTGCTTCTTGTTTTTAACAACTGATTTCTCCTTCCCCCAAAACTGGAAAGGCAGATGCATAAAGCACAAAGTAAAAAGGAACATCAGATCACTTGCCGTGTCACATCTTGGTGGCAGGAATAATTGGTCTAGGAATGAAGGCTGAGGCTTCTACTGGTGCATGTCTCACAGGATGAGGCTCATCATTTGAGTTTTCCAGTGCAGGGACATGAATGTTGTGCCCTTCAGGACCAGCATTTCTGCATGGAAGTGGATGTTTGGAAGTGCACAGTCTGCAAATAGCTGCATGGCTGACTCCTTGTTTACCCTCAGCATGAATGTCTGCATGCAGAGTCCTGCAGGTGCAGCCAGCACACAAGCATTTTTCCCACGCTCTGCAGCCACTCCATCATTTTAGAACAGGGCCCTGTAAGTTGATATCTGATACTTTGAAGCTTTGGGGTTTTTTTTCATCGATTCTGTTTGCCACTGTAACACTGCTAATTCATTGCAGGAGTTTTCACTTTTAGGATCGAGTAAATCAGTTGTTCCGAAATTTTTGTATTGCCTATGTCACAGACAATAGCAAAGACTAAAAAGTTGCTAGTTCTTTACATACTCCTAAGAAAGGGGTGCTTTTAATTGTGTTGTTTCATTTGCAGTTTGATGTAGCAGCATAAAACATCCCGATATGTCTGTGTGTTCTTCACTTTATAAAAATGAGTGATTTGCTTCTGCACAGGAAAAAAACTTCAAAGTTAGCAAAAAAGTTACTGTTACAATTCTTTCCATGTTAAGGGCCTGCTCCATATTATGCAGAAAGGTCTCTGGCTCTTACAGGAGAGGGGATGTTTGGGGGATGGAAGATGCAATGAGAGCACCAGGGGCTTACACACACAAAGCTTGGGAAGAGAAGAGCTGCCTTACCTAGTGATGCTTAATAATAGTGATTGGAAATTAGCTTCCATCAAGTGGGATTGGTGGTTAATCACAGAAGAGTTCCAGCAGTTAAGCCAGAACATTCTTCTGTGCATCTGTTTTTTATGCTCTGGAGAATTGCTTCTTTCTTCCCTGGGACTGTGGGGGGTGGCTGCAAACGTTGTCAGAAAGATCAGAGGATCAAGGGGAAAAAAAATATCTCTAGCTTCAACTTAGCTATTTCTGTTTCAGTCCTAAAACCATGGCTCTGTGTCTAAAGCTTGCCTGTTTTCTTTTCAGCTCTTTTCATTTAGTTACTGGGTGATTAATAACTGTAAACTTGTCTCACCTAAAGTGCAGTACTAGTCTAATCAGTGAACCTCATCCATAAAATCTGGAACCTTAAAAACAGGTGGAAATATATAGCTTTTTTCTTTCTGCAATGCATGTTTTCTTATTTATTTAAAATCCATGTGTAGGCTCTTTTTTTTTTTTCATCTTTTTTTTAAACTCTATGGGAAAACTGAAGAAAACAACAGGGCCATGTGAGGGAATTCCATTTTTGCTTTTGGCGTTTAATTTCCATAAAGAGGAGGATCCTGTTGATGCATAACATTTCTTTTTTTTTTTTTTTTGTCCAACTTGCAAATGTTATGAAAGCATTAAAAGTCAGTTCCTTGTTGTCAGTGTTCCAAGACAGATGTTTGCTTAGTAGATTAGATGTAATATTTGTGGAGCTTTGAAAACAGCTTTTGGGCTGGTGTTTCATTAGCAGGATATGAAGCTGTACCATCAGAAGGGGTGTTAATTCTCAAATACATGTTTCCTATACAAAACTGATGAGATTATGGACAGATAATCACCATAGTGATTGCAGAGTCATGAACAGATCATTAGTAGTGTAAAAGCAGGGGAATGTGTAGTTATAACTTGTTCTCTATGTTAAATATGGTTCGTTGTACCTAAGAACTTACACGTTTTTACCATTGCAAACCTTGGAATGAGATGGCTTAAAACTGGAGAATTGGAGTTTGGGAAGATAAAACATCCTATACAGGAAAGGCAGTTGTATTTCAAAATAAAACCTTGACCTCCACTATCTGAAAAGCTGTAGAGATAACATCTACCACTTGTAGGAAATCCCACAGCAGCATCCATAGAGCCTCTGTGCTGCTCTGTGGCACTGAAAACTTTGCCTGCCCTGGTGCTTCTGCTGGTCACAGTCCTGAAGAAAGCTGGATAAACCCAGGAATAATGCCTGTGTTCCTACAGGGATACTGAAGTGAGGGTTGCATTCGTTGCTTCTCTTGATCCAGCTTTTGCAGTCCACTTAAATGGGACAGTGATTAGACTCTTTGTGAGGAAATTACATATTTAACTGTCAAATTGCAGAGATGGAGCTATTTTCAGGCATCCAACTGCCCATCCTCGTGCAGCTAAAAATGGCTTGTCTTGCCTCAGACAAAGGGATGACAGGATGTGCAGGCCAACGAGCCTGTCGGGCCAGGCTGTCTTGCCCCTTCAAGATTGTACTGCTGGAATTCTTTTAAATACTCTTCAGCACAGAGTTCATGTAAATTAGCTAATTACCAGCCTCTGCTCGGGCTTCCATGAGTGCTGAGTAGTGGAACAGAATGATTTAATTTCCCTAACATATTCTCTTGGCACTTTTGCATGCGGAATATGTTGCTCTAAAGCATCCCTTGATACCAGATCTTTGGCTGTGCTCCAGAAGGAGTTCAAGTTAAAAACCATTCAGTGTAATTCCAGGGTTGGCAAACCTAGAGTTGTCACCTTCCCTGCTTCCTATAATTTTGCCGTCTGTAATGCGGGTTTTCCTCTTCTCTCGCAGAAGATGATCTTGCGTAAGTGTTTAAACTGTGAATCGGGGATTACAGCTGGCACTGCTTATGCATGTGATATTCTCTTGGGAGAGTAATTAAACTGAGGTGAAGTGATCACATGAATCTTAATATTTGCAAATTCATTACACTTAAAAAAAGGACTGTGGAGTTCTCGGTTACGTTGGCAAATGAGTGTGATTGCCTCCCACTGTAATTTTCAGCTTTGCCTTGTGCTTACTCTGAAATGTTTGCTGCTGTCAGAGGCAGGAGCAGTGTATTTTAATTTCCCATTGAAATTCTTGTGAAAGAGTTTGTTTGTAGGGTACAGGAACATTTTGACTGGCTGAGTGTAAATTATTTAAATCCCAAAAAGTTTTGGGATGCGGCCAGATTTAAGCTAACAGGAAAAGGAATTTAGTCAAGGTTCTGTTTCTCCTCAGTAGTTGGGTCCAAATCCTGGAAACACTCTCAGTATGTGATGACTCATTAATTTTACTGCAACTATCAAATAAATCTAAATATAGACGTGAGTACTGGTAGGTATTAGCCAGCTAGTTCTATTAATTGAAACATGCCGATGTCATTGAAGATTCCTTTAATGGTAGCTGCATTCTTTAGCTGTGTAGATACCATTAAAAAACAAAACATGTTTTAATCCTCAGACAGGAGGAGTAGTGTCTACATGTTATTTATATAAGCCTTGGCAATCAAGAGGAAGTTGTAGATATACTAATTATGTGTACTTGATTGCCTGTCTCTCATCTTACTACAGTGTTTCAGTGGCCAGAGAGATCACAATTTCCAAGTGAGAAAATTGATTTCATTTTTCATGATGCTTGATAGTTAGACAATAGTGTTTTCTCCCATAAAATGGCAATAATGGAACAAAAGTACATGTTGGAAGTTCTGAAGATCAGTGTGTTGTACGTTTCTTTTGCTCAGTAGAGATTCCTTTTGCTGTGTCTTTCCAAAATCATGGCTTGAGACTCCATTTTGATTTATTTCAACAGCATCAATCTCATAAATACCAGAAGACTCCCTCTTCCAAGGCACAGAGTAGGTACTGAGCGAAGCTGGCTGTAGTCAGGGTTGGTAACACTTTGTAAGTGGTGGTAGATCACAGTGTTGATGTTACAGTCGGACCTTGCTACTCACATCTCTTTTCAGATGGGACAGCATGGAAATCTGTCTCAGGCAGCTCATGTTGTCCTCATTCTTCCTTCATTCCTTGCATCTTTTAAATCCAGAATTAAAAGGAGCTGGATTGAAAATTTTAGGTAGTAAATCTCGTGCAAGTACTATAATTTGTCTCAGAGACCTGAACATGGTAATAAGGATTGTGTAGAAAAGTGCTTTGGTCCCTCATTTGTTTTCTATTTCAAGCAGCTAAAAGCAGCAGTCTGGCACTAAGATGAAATCCAGTTTATTTTGCAGCCCTTAAAATTTGTGTTCCTATTTACTGGGCATCCTTATTTTTGCAATAATTTCGAATTAGACTAAAATTAAAGAGGAGAAGTGTTTCATAATTGTGTAAACTGGAAACTATGTAGCAAAAATATTTACCTCTTCTCTTTCAAACTTTTAATGGCTTGTTCCTTAAGCAAAGTACTCCCAGCCAAGTTGCATAAGTTGGGATGCTTTCAGGATCACTTCTGCCCACTGGCTCAGCATGGGCTGGTATTTTATCTGTCACATCATGCATGTGTTGTCATTTGGCAGAGTATGCACACCTGAATTCCTGATTATAGGTCATACTGGAAATCAGTATTTTTAATTAGTGCTTGTATTTCAGGGGGAGAAAAATCATTTGAACCACTGAACTTGCCAGCAATCTTAAATTAATACCTACTGCTGAGTTTTCAAAGAGCCTAAAAGGAGGATAACTTCTCTAAGCATCTTCAAGAAATTGATACAGGGTTTAATGCAAGTCCAGCACTAAAGCTAAGTCATACCTGGTGTGGTTTTGCTTTGGATTGGGTTTTTTTTTATTGTAAGCCTCTCCATGGCTTCTGAAGGAATGGCAATTACTGGTGTTTGTGTGCTTCCTAATTGTTTATGGAACAAAATGCTGGGAAGGGTTTGGAGGACCCAGTGCTGGGCACAGAACCTCAGGGGAAATGTGGTCCCTGCACCACCTGGTCTCTCATTAATCATCTTTTTACATCACATCATTTTATCAGTTGAGTAACTTTTAGGCAGATTACAGTCTCCAGAACTGATCATTGGAAAACTGATCATGGCTTAACTGTGGCTTTTAAATATTTGATAGGTTTCTGCAAAGAGAAAAGGGAAAATCTATGTGCCATGGTGTCTGGGGTAAGAAATATGGAAGTCTTTGACGTAAAGGTTATTTAGAGTTGGAAAATCTTTTCCAGGGCAAAGGACAGTCAAACTTTGGGATAGGTTGCCTGCAGAGCTGGTTTCCTCTGGAGCAATAAAGGTGGAAATTTGTCATATTTGTCAGGCCCTTCCAGGGCCTGGATAATGGAGTACACGACTTTTAAGAGACTCCTCCAGTTCAAGGACCTAATGTTGGGTTTGGGGTTTTTGGTGGTTGTCTTGTATTTAGGATTTTTTGTGGGTTTTTGGGTTGATTTTGGTTTGTTTGGGGCTTTTATCTGTAAAGCTGCACAGACCTTTTATAAACATCTTTCATGAAACTAATATCATGATTTAATTTAATAAAAAGTCTTGAAGTTATGATACATTAACATTCAAAACTGCCTGAAATCACGCACTTACTTGGATTTACTCTTTCAATCATTTATTAAAGCTAACATCTATGTCCCTCTGCACAAGACTTGTAACCTTTGAATCCTTTAGAAGCAATTAAATTTTGCACAAAAATTTAAATATGTTTAGCTAACAATGAGGTATCTGAAAGCAGTCTCTGTACATTGAAAAATCCGTGTTTGATATAGATATATATATATATAAACTTTTTGTACATGCATGTGTGTACACATACATTTAAAATCTCAAAACCTGCTGTTATGGCACAGGTTATTGTGAATGAGATTGGCAGCACATCAGAAGATTAAATCTTCTGGTTACTTTGGCTCTTTTAGTCAGTAAATATTGAGTTTAGAACAGCCTGCTCATTTTGTGGAGAGAAATAATTTGAAGTAAAGCTAGCCAATAGGCAAGATCTTATCTAGTAGCAAAAGCTGTGTTTGTTAATATTTCCAAGCACGTAGAGCACAGCTGAAAAAAATCAGATTAAAATGAAGCCAGTATTTATTCTTAAGTGGAGTTCACCACTAGTCACATCTTCTGCAGCTGACAGTCACTTTGATGTGCCACTATACTTGATGACATCTTCATATTGATTTTTATCTGTCCTTTTCAGTCTGCCCAATCTATTTGAATTGTTTCCCTTATGTTGAGGGATCACTGCAAATAGGAGTCTTGGTGTCTTTCGTGTGACTGAAGCAATATTTTCCAAGAAATGACCATTCTGGTAAAGCACTCACATTAAGAGTATCTAATAAAAGTGATTTAATAGAGGGAATTACAAAACTAAGCAAAGTTTAAGTCTTATTCTAAACTACAGATTCCTCTGCAGCATTTAGTTTGTGGATATTTGGAATGTATTTCAGGAAAATGCTTTTTGATCCAAGCATATTCAAAGCATGGAATAAGAACAAAAAACCTGCAAATGAGCTGAAAATCTTTCAGATCCTACATGATGAGGTGATGAATTTTACTTTGGCTCGACTATTAGCAATGACTATTAGAAATGTTGCCAGCTCTGATTGAGGAGCACCAAAATGAAGTAGAAACAGAGTGCTTATTTCATCATTAGCTTGTGTGGTAACAGAAATCTGTTAGAGGCTTCTGTGAGGATAATTCTCAAAATAGATTGGGATAAATCCCGTGATGACAAGAAGAAAGAATTCATGTGTTATACTTGGAATGAGCTTCCAGGCTGCCCTGGAATAATCCGATAGGTGCCGTGGCAGCATGACTCTGTGACTATCAGAAAGTTGAGCTTATAAACAAGTCAAAAATCATAAATGATTTTGTGAAAATGATTAGTGAGCATTTGTGATGTTCAGAGGAGTGACTGGGAGATGCAGGTAGAATTGTGACCCCAGGGAGAAAATGCCTTCTGCAGAACCAGACTTTGAGGGACCGAGCTGAGCTTTGACTTTGCACCTTATTTGGACTCGATTTGCAAGTGTAGTTAAAGATTGAAATATTTAAATGATTCCCTGGAGCCCACAGGAGGGTGTGAGTTAGCTGAGCCTCACAGGTGTTTCTGGCCACATCACTGAGCACATTATCATTAAATCCCCCTGCTCCTGTGGAGTGTCCCTGGCTTTCAAGCCTGGACTTGGAGTGGCTGTGTCCATCCAGCTGAGCAAACCTCTCCCATCCCACCCAGTTAGGATGTTAAAACACAAATGTAGTCGTTGTGCAATGTGAGATTATATGTTCTGGTGAAAATTGACGTTTGATATAGAAAATTAATACCACTGCCCATCTGCAGAGTGAGAAATGCAGTTATTCTCTTAGGTTATCCCTGTTTTCTGTCATTCATGGCCTTTTCCTTGTCTGTGTGAGGGGTCTGCTTTTCTGGGGAGCTTTCCAACCATCTGATGAACAATGCTGTACGCAGCCAAGTGTATTACTGCACTGGAATTTGATTTTCTAATCCCAAAGAGATGTAAAAAGGAATTTTCCCCTTGTACCTCTTAATATTTGGGGAGTTTTTGTAAAAGAATAGTTGAATATAGCATATACAATATGCTGGAAATTAATGTGAAAGTATTAAACAATGCTCTTTTAATTCAAGTTCATTGGTCCATTCAGATGTATATGAAAATTTTAACTTGAAGAAGCTGATTAGCTACATTGTCTGCATATATTAAAGAAAAATAAGATTAGCAGTCTGTGAAAAGGTAAAACCATACCATTTATTATAAGATTTCAATGGAGAAAATGTCTTAAAAGTCATTACTGCTGTCAAATATTTTCTCTTCAATTCAGTTTTGGGGTTTGTTTGGGTGGGTTTTTTGGGGTTTTTTTGGGGTTTTTTTTGGTTTATCCCTTTCTGCCATTGTCTGCCCATCAGAAAATCTATTCAATGTTTTTTTCAATAAATAACATCAGACCAAAGCACAGATTTTGTCACTACTTACTGCTATGAAGCAGAAGAATGTTACAGTTGTTATTCGGGAGTAGGAAATGAAACAAACTGCCGTCAATTTTTTCTCTGCTTTCTGTTCTAGTGTTGTGCTGGAGGCACAGAAACCTTCCTTAGTACTCTCAGTTGATTCCATCTGTATTCCTCACTATTCCTCTGGTTTTCTGCCTATTTAGGTGGTTAATGTTGCTATTAGCAGTATCTGTGCCTGTTGCAGGCTCTTGACTATTGGTTATGTGCAAGGAAACAGCCCCCAAGGTTGTATTTAGCTGGAATTCAATCTCTAGGTTCCGTATGTTTTGAGGTAACATTCTATTTCATTCATCCTACACAAAACAGGCAATGTAATTTAGAATGACTTGTTAATAAACATAAATTCTGATTCATTAAGCAGGTGTGACTGCCCTGGAATGGAAATCAAAAGTTAGACCAGATCACCTGGTTCTTCATCAGGTTGTATGTCTTCTAGGTTTGCAGTTTTTGTCATCTTTTTAAAGTTTGCTTGTCATACTTGGGTTCAGCACCAGAACGCTATTTTTAAAGTATTTATATTGAAACCATGCAAAGACCTTTAGAAATGGTGTATAATTAAGAGTTGAGCAAAATGCTCACAGCCAGACAGATTATACTGGCTAATCTGAACCCGAATATTCCCCAGATTAGTGATTCCGGATCCAACATCCCTCTGTCCTGACTAGATCTCTATTTTTTAAAAAAATAATTTTCCCTTTTAACCTATAAACTGTCTTCTATGGGATTCATTCTGCAGCCATCTGAAGCATTTGGCAAGCCCATCTTTTTTCCTCCTTCTCCAGCAGAAGATGAATAGGATACAATCCTGCTGGTGCCTCAGATGGTTTGCATCACTGGAGACAGGCAAGGTGCCTCCGAGTACATCACACTGATGAGAAACGCCTGCTCCTGCTGCAGCTTCAAACCCTTCCTGCAGCCAGGGCTCCCTGAAACTGTGCACCCTGACTGCCCAAGCAGTACCCAAAAGGAGCAACTAAATGTTGTGTGTTTGCATTCAGTTTTTGTCTCCGACCTTTAATGATGTTTCAGAGACAACCAAGTCACATTTCTAAGTTTTATTTGTGCGTGTCAAGTTGTGTCCGGGGAGGTTCAGGTTGGACATGAGGAGAAATTTCTCCACAGAAGGAATGAGTAGACATTGGAATGGGCTGCCCAGGGAGGTGATGGAGTTCACTGTGTCTGGGTTAATTAAAGACTGGATGTGGCACTCAGTGCCATGGTCTGGTTGACCCAGTAGTGTTCAGTCGAGAGTTGGACTCAGTAATCCCAGAGATCTTTTCCAACGGAGTTGATTCTGTGTGGAAGATAACTGCAATGATTCATGTTTAACCATGTGCTGTCAAGGGCTTTGGGAGAAACAGAGAAAGTTATGAAAATTGTGATGAACCTGTGTGTCTCACACTGGCTGATTCTCTGCCAGCAGAATGCCTGGAACTTGCATATTTTGCATCTCCCAGCTGTCCCACCATCCCACTTCTCTCTCCCATTGTTCACAACAGAGGCACCAGGCTCCTCCCTGGAGGCAGCAGAGCAGTTCTCTGTCATCTCTGTATGTCCACTGTCACCATTTGTCATTGTTTGCTTATGTCTTTTACAGAATAAGAACAAAATAGTTAGTTTGTCATGGTCTGACATGCCACGCAAGGTGTTCTTGAGATGGGTCACTTGTCTCCAGCCAGTGGATTGTTTACACTGAAGCACTGCTTGCAAATTCTTGCAAATGCTTGTGGAGTTCTCTTGGGTCCTTCCTAAGCAGTGGTGTGTAAACTGAGCACAGGTTGGAGTCAGTAGGCAAAAATGCCTATTTTTCCTGGTTCAATTTGGTTCAGTTTACTGAGTTTCACTTTCAACCTAATCCTCAGACAATGGCTTTATTGAAGAAAACTTTCAATTTTAAAGGCTGGAGTACAAACCGAGGGTTTGGATTTCACCCATGCTTTGGCTGTAGTAATCTTACCTTGCAGTGCTCCTGCCTGGAGGGGCTCATAGTTGGAAGACAGAAATCTATTAGAGAGCTGTGTTTTCAGTGTCTTGCTTTGTTACACGGGAGCAGGTACTCATTTTCACAACACATAATCAGTATTGAGCAACACTGCTCATACGGAGTGATTTATGGAGGTTTCAGTATCTCCAGGCTGTTCTTCTGAACAAATACAAATGTTACTGGAGAGTCTTGGAGAATATTACTGCAGTCTAAAATCATCTCTGATTGCTTTGTGATATTTTAAGGCTTTCAGCCAACCTGTTTTGGGTGGCTGTAAATGCACTGCAAAGCAGCGTTCACATGGGTGGTGCAGCAGAAGGTATGGCTGCCCTACATACCATAATGGGTAGATATTCCCAGGATCCCTGCAAGCACTATAAATGAGCTGGGAGCAGCCTGGCTGTAGTAACAGGGAGCTGTGTGTGGCTGAGGAGCTGACTAAATCAGCCAGCACAGTGAGGTGGTTCTGACAGCCCAGAAATCAGGTAAAGAACAGCCAGCTCAGAGCTGGCTCACACATCTGCATGGTGTAAATGCTGAAGGCTTGAATGAAACATTCCTGAGCTGCTGCTTCCCTGCTACCAGCTCCTGTCTCACATACACCTGGTCTTTGACTGGTGTTGGCACTCAGGGACTGCCTGGTTCCAGCTGGAAACATCACTTAATTCATGCCAGAGGATTTCTGTGTGTGAACAGAATGGTGGATTGGGGCATCACATTCTCCAAGAAGTCTCTGTACTCTTGATGCAGGAAAACAAGGGAAGTCTCTTAATATTCATGTATGAAAAACAAACCAAACAAAAAACCCCTTAATTTTTATACTTTGTTTGTTTGTTTGTTTTCTTGTTGTAAACATTGACTGAAACTTTAAAGGTGTAGCACATGTTTTTTAAAGAATACTTTTGTAAACAATATTGAGTGTACAGGTAAAGCAGGTCTGTGTGGGCATGCCTTGACTCCAGCTGCAGGTGTGATAGCAGAGTGGGTGGCTTTGTTCTGCATTGTAGTATTGCTGATGGAATTGCCTCATGGAGCTCAAGTTCAGCTTGTGGCATATGCAGTCAGAGAGGTTCAGGGAGCATGGCTGGAGCTCGTATTTACAGTTGTTCCTTTTTGTTAGCTTTGGATCAGGTAGTTTTGATCTCAGTGTATCTCCTGGTTTCTTTCCTGGTTTGGTACTTCTGCTCTCAAAAACACAGCCACAACTGAGAAAGGCAGGTTTGGATAGAGATAATGTTATCTTATGCCTGTCAGGACCTGGTCTGAAAGCAAAAGGAAGTTTGATCTCTTTAATTGTCGTGGGGTACTGTCCATTACACAGCTCGAAAAGGGCAGCCTTTGTTTCCTAGATCTGATAGTTCCGCCACAGGATAAGTTTGCCTGAGTAACTTATTCCTCCTTATCTTGTGTGTGAATTTGGATTTCCAGTGAAACGCAGGGTTTCCCCGCTTATCACATCCAGCACCTGCAGGGTCTTGTATTCAACCTGATTTTCAAGTATTGCCATTCTGAACTTTAAGATCAGGTGGTTGTTTAACCACAGCTTCAAAAACAAACTAAGAATAATTTTTTTCCATCTCCGTTCTGCTTAATAGTTCTACTGTTTCTTTCTGTTCAATTTCTTAATAAATCATGGGATTTATTAATAAATAAATAAATAGGCTCTTGAAAATGTTTCAGCTTACCAGCTATGGTATCTGTTGGCTGTGGATTTGCTTTTTAATGTTACATTAAGCAAGTTCCTGAATGGCTTTGTAACCAGATCCTAAGGCCAAGTTTTCGGTATGTTGTAAAATTTAAGAAGTCACATACTTGTGTTAGGATTGGGAGATTAGACCAAGAGTCCTGGCAAAATGGGCTGCAGAGTATCAAAGGTAAATTATTCTCAAAGTCAGCCAGTTTTCAAAATCCTAGTGGTCTTTCCCATCAGCATGTGCGAGATGCAGTTTGTTGCAACTAAAATTTGCTGCTCTTGGCTCTGTCTGTGCTGCCAGTCTGTCCTTTGTGCCGGTCTTGATGTGCCTCCTGTGTGACCTGGTCACTGCACAAAACCAGCAGAAAATAACAAGAGCTTTGCACCCATGTACAGCTGTGTGTGACCTGGTAGAGATGGGATCACTCAGGCTAGCAGGAATGTGATCATCACAAAGGAAGCAGAAGCAAGGGGTTAGGACTGCTCTTTTCAGTGAGAGAGAGTTGGATTGGTTCCTTTTCTCGCCCGTGATGGCTCCAAAGGGGCTCAGTTTTGCTGGCACTCTGAGCAAGCAGCTGTGTGCTGCATTTGCATGGTGTTTCTGCAGGGAGGTTACTCTGGTTGCCCTGATAAGGGATTGTCTCCAGCCTATGCTGGTGACAACCTGGGGACACTGGTGTCCACTACCCTGCCTGTTTACAGAGCTAATCTGTGCCCTCAATGTGCTTAATCAAGAACACTCAGGGGTGGGCTCAGTTAGTTCACGCTTTGTCACAGATCTTTATGCATGTTAGTTTGCATACAGAAATAAGCAGTATTATTCATTAACCCTTAACAAGCCCATGCTATTGAGATTTTGAGAAAACAGTAGAAATACAACCTGGGCCAGGAAAGCTAGGCTATGAAATCTGTTATTTCTGGTTTTGCGCTTCTTCTGTTTCAGGAGAAGAATTAATCTCTCTGTTCCCCGTGCTTCTTTTATCTCCCATCCAAAAAAGCCTTGCCAGCAACCTGGTATCTCAGTAAGCACAGCCTGGTTTCTTGCCTTCAGGAGGCTGCTGCCAGCTGCTCAGCTTAAAGAACTTGCAGACCACTCTCAGTGTTCCTGGGGATGGGAAAGGGCTTTCCAGAGAAACACCACCTGGGCCTAGTCCCTTTTCCCTCCATGTGCCATTTCATTCAGGTGCCCAAAGAAGACAAATATATCTGTAGCAAAGAAGGGACTTAATTCAGCCAGGCCATGATGGTGCAAAGCACCCTCTGACATGAACGAGGACTGTACAAAAACCAAGACTGCAGGAGAGTGCACTGATAAAAGGAAAGATTTATTGATATAAACCCTATATTAATATTTAAGCAGGCAAGCAAACAAACCCACAGTGTGCAACATCCCTGGTGCAAGCTTTCAATTTGTACACGTAGTTATTTCAGAGAAGATTCATTTTAGACAGTGACATCTTCTTGGTCTGCTCTCCACTGTATAGTGCAGTTGTATAGTATCCAAGGGCTCCAAAACCAATAAAATCACCTTCCCTGGTGATGCTGAAAAACCATATTCTTGTTTTTAACAGCGGGGAATATTCTGACTTGCTCAGCCAAAATGGTATCTTAAGGAGATTGGAAACCAGGAAGAGTCTCGGTGGTGGATCCATACCTCTACTGTACAAATGCTTTTGCCCATGGTTTTTTGATGTGGAGAACCTGCCATTTTCCTCCCTTGAAACAACCTTCCCAGAGATATTCCCAAGGCCAGAGTTGTTTTCCTGCAGTGTGGCCCGTTGTTTCTTTTTCAACTCCTTTGACTGGCAGTGTGCTTCATGGTCTAATCACAAAGAACAAGAGTTAAGTAGGGTCTTGGCGGGGGATTAAGAGCATTCTAAACAAAAAATTGTCCTCAGGATGTTAGGACTGCTTTGGGAACAAATAGGGCACAGGAAGGTGGGAAGTGGGACTTTGATACATGATTTTCCAATCCAGTTGTGACCAGCCCAGAGTGATGTTCCTGTCACATCATGTTGTCCATTAATTCTTTTGGCAAGTTTTATTTCCTACGGGAGTCAGCCATGGTGAGTGGTGTCCAGGGATAGTGTTTCTTCTCAGGTTTTTTTCCATGGTATGCAGCTGATTTTCCAGCAGGCAAGTCACACGTGCTGACAAGAATCAGATGCACCTGTTCCTTGACCACAGCCCGCTCCACAGATGGAGATTTAGAGCCCCTAAAAAGAAAGGGCTGGAGGGTGTGGACCAGTTGAGCTGGGTAATTTCACTGCCAGAGCTATTTTTAGCATAAACTGTGTACTCGCATCTAAGTTTAGAGTGATTATAATTATGTTAGAAGTTTTGTTACACAAAAATAAACAGCTGCTGGAGACTGAGGGCAGCTTGGGACCACAAAGCATTGAATGCACTGACTCACATGTGGCAACGCTTTTCCTAATGTGCCCATTGGGATTCCTTGCCTAAACCCTATTGCCTGCTTCAGCGAAGTGGTTTGCTCTTCGCAAATTTCAGCAGAATATTTTTGGTTATTTTTGGGGGAAGTTTGTTAACTGGGTTGTGAGAGGTGCTGTCATCTTCTCCTCAGCAATGCCTGTACTTTGATTATAAAATGCAGAGTTTTCCTTGCAAAGAAACACTATATTTACATATATACTATAGTGTACCTATATGTTTCACATTTCCCTGTGTTGGTCTCTCAAATCTCAAGATTTTTGAAGATGCCTGCAATGGATTTATGGATATATGCAGAAAGTGTGGGCTGCAGAAGGACAGCTTTCACATTATTGTGCTTACAAGGGGTTTGCTAGCCAAGGGCAAAGAACACTCTTTCTTAAGCTTTCAGTCAAAAACCAGTCTAGACATTTTTATCACATTAAACAGTCTGAAGCATTTAATAGGTATGTGACAGGAAAAAAAAGCAGTCTGAACTAGCTGACCAGTTTTCTTATGGGAAAAGCCTGCTGGGCTCAGGTTTTTATTCTTTGCAATGGTAATTATTATGCTGGAAATGCTTAACAGTGATGAAGACAAAGCTAGTTTTAGACATGTAAAAATGTTACCTTCACTTTCTGCGGGGTCTGCTGTGTTTTGGGTGTGACGCTGCTCTTTGTTTTGATGGGCCCTGCCTTTCCTGGGCCCGTGTGCCACTTGTTGCTGAGCTGTAGGAGGCCAGAGTGGATGGTGGCAGCCGTAGTGAAGCACCACTTGAGAACACTTCAGTTCATCCAGCCAGTGCAAATGGCAAAACATTTTCTCTCCATCTCTGCAAGGGCCCCTTTATCAATTTTTATGATGTAACTGGTTGTATCTGTTGGTTCCCACTGCATTTGATGGCTTCCAAACAGACTGCACTTTTTTTGAACCTCCACCCTCATGTCTAGAAGCAGTTCTTTCACCTTTCCAGGCTTCTTTCCCAGTCATCTGTTGGTCTGTCTGCAGCGTGGGACAATACTGCAGGACATATGCCTCAATACTCACCTCCAGGAGCCCTGCCATCCTCATTCCTGAGCTGCCACTGTAAATGACCCCCTCTGCCCTGGACTGGAATGCTGGTGGTGTTCTTGCCACTTCTCTCTTTTTCATCCCCCCACAGAGACACCCGTGTTTTGTTTTTATTGCTCTTTTTTAGTGTATATTCCACCCATTTCCTTCCTTTCCAGCCATATTGCAGAAAACCAGCTTCATACTTGGAATAATCTCTAAAAATAGCCTTGCCTGTGCTATCCCAAATAATTTCCATTTCAGGTTTCCCAAACAATCTGTTCTTTCCTAGCATGGTGAAAACGTGGCCATCTTCCCTTTGGATTTTAGCTGCGTTGGTCTGCTCAGGCACTTAGTCATGCTTCTCTCAGCCCACATCAGTGCCAGACACCCCATCCTTCTTTCCTGTATCTTCTCCTGTTGTTAGTTCCTTCCTCCTCTTTTCAATTCTTATGCTCTTCCCCACACATCCGTTTCACTTCTTTCTGCCCTGATGGTTGTCTGGAGTCAGGAATGTCCTCATGGTACGCATGCTCTCACTTCTTCAAGGACAGAGAAGAAAGTGCTGCTCATCTCCCTGCCTGTGTGGGTGTGTTCCCTGTCCTCTGCTTGTGCTATGTGTCCCTTTCCTTCTCAGCAGAAGTGGGGTCACAGCAGCAGGTGACAAGAAAGAACAGTGATGATGAGGAGGAGGAGGAGCTTGGAGAAGTATCAGCTCCCCCTCTCCTTTCCTGCTGCTTGACACTCAAATTACATCCTAAAGTTAGGAATCCAGAGAAATTATGTCCCCTGACTCTAGTGTCGCCAGCTTGCCCAGAAAAATATGAATAAATGGGATTTCTCAGCGTGCTGTAGATCTTGCTGTTTATTAGGATCTGTCAAAGAAATGTTCCAAATGGGCTGTGTGGGCCAGCGGGCCATACCAGCACTCCTGACTGGCAGGCTGGCTCTCCTTTCTGTCTCCATACTGGACAAATAGGTTACATACCAACACTTTTATTTTTATCCCTTTAGGAATACTCTGTCAAATCATCCACTTGGAGCAATCAAAAATTGAGATGCCTTTCCTTCAGAAATTTCATATATATATATATATTATGAATAGTTGAACAAGCCCAAATACATCCAGCAGGAAGATTTGGAGAGGTTGCTGGCTTGGAGCACTCTCCCACCCCACTCTTTAATAGCTGACATGCCTGGTTTTACCCCATTTCTTCAACAAGCCATACATTCATATTCAGACTGACTTTTGGGGGGTGCTGTTCTGCAGTCATGTAAACAGCTGAATGCCTCAATAGTGACTGTATTAGCACTCTGAACTGTTTTATCAGATAAAGTTCTGAGTAGTCTCATGCAGCCTCCCTTCACCCCCAAAGAGACAACAGCTGTCACTTGGATAGCGACTGCTGTGACAGGAAACAGAGCACAATGTCAAGAGAGTTGTTTTAATATTTGATTAGTAGAAATGAATATGCAGATTGCAGGGGTTCTCTGAGGCAGGGATTAGCGAGAGAGTCTGTGATGCCATGTTTTATGCATTCCCGTTTTCTGCTTGTGGTTAACTATGAACTTACCAGCTGAAGGATTGGGGATATTTTTCCTTTATCTTTGGTCACATTTTCTGCACCATCTTTCCTATCGTTTTCAGAGCTTCTGGGCAGTGGCGCAACAACCATTTAAAAAGAAATGTGGCTGAAACAAATTGACAAGAAATGCTTACTCTGCCACCTACCTACCATAATGAAGGCATAATAACTAAAAGTTCAGAACCAGTTGCTTTTCCTCTGGCTTCTCTAGGAAATTAAAGCTATAAATAAGTGATAACCTGGTGCATCTGCAACGTGTCTGTCCATATGTATCCTGCTGGAAAGAGGGGTTCTGGATTTCCAAATTATAGCCAGCAGTTTATTTTTGGCCTTGCCTAGTTGTGTTTAGAACCAGGGCAATCTCATCTTCAGCAAAATGCCCACATTGTTAATGAGTTATCACTGGGTGTTATTGGTGATGAAAGGGGTACTTAGCATCACTAATTCTGTAATTAAAACAAGTCTTGCTAGCCTATTTAGAAGGAGGAAGAGGAAAATGGGAAATAGTAAAATGTCCATCCAGGACTCCAGAGCTGTCTTGCTCACCCCCAACTGCAGCCTGGATCCTTTGACTCCTACCTGCCCCAAAGGGGATGTGTTTTTTCCTGAACAATTGATGATGAGTGTTGGGTTTGCATACAACAGGCAGAGTGACTGGGATGATAAAAATAGACAAGTTGAACCTCTACAACAGGGTTTAGGCCAGGCAGTTATTAATATTTTTTTCCCCATCCATTAAATGTCATTCTGATTTCCAGGTCTGCTTTTTTGCACAGGAGTGTTGAAGTACACACTGTGAGCCCCATGTAGTTTCTTTGCCTGATACTGACTGGGAGGTATTTTTTTCTGTGATGTGAACTTGAAATCTTGGCAGAAAAATAAAATGAAACCAGCCAAGTAAAATCTCCATGGGGAGCTGCAGTCTGCTCCAGCCACACTTCAGCAAGGGCAGCTCACAGCTCTGCTGCTGCACTTACTTGAGCCTGGGCCGGTCACAGAAATGAGCAGGAAAAAAAAGGTGCCCCTAGAAATCTCTCCTACCCAGGGTTTGGATTTACTGCTGGCCTGGGCAGAAGAACAGTGGAGAATTTCCATTCCAACCTGCTGATAGTGCCTGCATTACCCTGCATTTGAGATGTGACTCAGGGTTATGCTGCTGAGGTGGAATCTGAGCAGCATTGCATCTTCTGACCAAAATCTTCTTACCGATGTCACGGGTTAAACTGCACAATGACAATCTTAAAAATATACACCTCCCGTGCATTTCCATGGTGACTGTAGTTCCTAGGCTTTATCCTGGGTACCAAGAAATTTGTAACTAGTTTAAACTTCCAACAAATACCTACTTTTATCACACTGCCAACTGTCAGATAATGAATGCAGTTTTTTGATGTTAATGCATTTTAGACTGCTGGAACAGTTGCCAAAGATCACCTTAGCTTCGCCTGAAATTTTAAGCCAGCAATGTGGGTCACTCTTGTTTTCTCAGAAATCATCCAGAAAACCAGCAAATTATAATGTCACTTTCCTAATTTTAGATTTTAATGCAACATCTATGTTCCTCGCAGCTTATTAGTTTTTAATATATCTGTGTATTTTGAAAAAGATCCTAATAAATCATGCCCAAACTTTAATAAAGTTTGGTTTGAACTAAAGTACCTGACCATAGGAGGGATTATTTCAAACACGCAGGGATTTAGAAGTTATTACAAAAATATGATCTTGACCTTTCATTGCATTTTATTAATACAAAGTCCGGGCCTGTGTCAGTGTTTGGAAACTGACAACTGTGTCCTCAGGATGTGGTCATGGAGCAGCTGATATTTGTAGTTTGTTTTATTTTTGTTTGAGGAACTACACTGTGTTCTTTCCAAAACTTTTCCTTGCACTAAAAAAGGAAAGGCTGCTGATATTAATGCAGTTTGGAAGTTTGTTTTCGTGGTAGTTGTAGTTTATAATTCTGTCTTAGAATCTTGCAGTTGTTTTATGTCCTTGCATTCCCAAACTGTTGCATTTGTAATTGGAGTGATGCTCATTTAAGGTTGTTTGGTGTTTATCTGTACTCCCACCTGAACTCTTTTTAGAATTTTAATTTCCAACATTTATTCCTGTCTTCCTATCACAATTAAAGTACAGGAACCATTTCTGCTTGAGATCTTTTAGAGCACAAAGCTCCAGGATGAAGCTAAAAAGAAGAAACCAAAGTTCTAAATGTCAAAATTGCCCATGATTTTAATACAAATAATTTGCACAAACACTTTGCACAGGTGTACTAAAAGTGAGAAACGCTACTCACTGGCTTAAGATGTGTTACCTATCAGCAGCAGATTAAACAACAGTAGAAATTAAGTATGTTATTAATCGCCCAAACACCATATTGAAAACTTGGTTTTTAATAAATCTGACAAATGCCATTCCTTTAGGGTGTGTTGCTGTAATGATACAAGGTGTTTTACAAAGAGTTTACAAAACTGTAAAGAGGGAGTCTGAGCTTCAGTAAGTCAAGAAATACTTGAGCTGTTGTGTTTGTTTGTTTGTTTGTTTATTATTCCATGAAGTTGCCTTTGTTTTAACACTGCCTTCTACTGAAAGTCACAGAGTGAAGTAATTAAACTGAATAAAAGTCACTACTGGTTAAATCCAGATACATTGAAAACATCTATCACATGCTATAGCAGTTCAGAAAGGATCTTGGCAGCAATTACACAAACTATTGTTTTCATCAGAGTCCAATTTGCTCTCTATTACTACCTGGGGACGAGACGGCTTCCAGGAAATGGGACACTTGATATTATACTAAACAAATCTTTAACACCTCTAAGACTTCTGCTTGACTAAAGATAAACATGTAGCACTTTCCACATTTTTGGACAACTTAATATTTTGTATGGTTCATGTTATTGGAATGAGACAAAACAGAGAAGGTTCTGGGGAATGGTTCCTCATTACATGCTCACATTGTGAAATGAAGTTCACCTGACAGATCTAAAGCAAAATGTTACTGTTAGATGCCTACTGAATAATGTGTGTAAACAAAAACAATTGTCATTTACTGTCTTTTGATGAGTCAGATTGCTAAATCTTCTGTACAATTCACAGCATTATGAGCATTTTCCCTCCTGAAATAATCCCTCGGGGAGATCTGTGCCTTTCCCTTTTCCTCTCACCTTTGCTCTATAAAATCAAGAATATGAACACCAAATTCCCTATCACCAGAGGGAAAGAATAGTAAAAACAACTTTCCTTATTCCATGAAGTTTGTAGTTTTGTATGACTGGTTTATTATTTTTTTAACACTTAAGTTTTAGTAACATCCAGTTATGATAGCTCTGCATCTTAGCTCACTATTCAAGTCATATCTTTTTCTGGGAATATCTATAGATTCTCTTCTTGCTTTAGGAGTTCTTTTGAAGATGAGTAAAATTTTACCCTTTTTTTGAACACTTTGGTGTTGCAATTGCCGTGTTATTTTTGTTTTTCCAAGCATTTTAAGTGACATCTATCTGAAGGCTCATTTTGGTCAGGAAGGGAAACTAATAAATCTGGTTTACAATGGTGGCACACAAGGACTGTTCCCAATCCTATCAAAGATGTGTGATGAGTCCAGATGGCTTTGGTGGTCAATTCAAAAGGGAAACCCTGCTCCAGTGGCTCTGTATTGCTGCTGAGCAGAGAAATAATTTGCCTTCCTGGGCCTAGAAATGTCTGTAATTTAGAAGTTTGTGAGGAATTAAACCTGAGTGAATCATCTGAGAAGCTTTCCATAATGGCTTGATTTAAATGTATTTCTAATTGTCAGAATGTAGTTTCATTATCCTGTTGGATAATATACCAGAAATATACCAGAATAAGTTTATTTACAAAACCAGCATGTCTCTCTATACACCATTCACTTCTCATAAAGGCAAATGCTCTCCTCCCCAAAAAAGGATGAGTGGTAAGCACTTATGTCAAAAAATGAGAGTTTTCAAATGAATAAGAAGGTTGAGGAAAAAAACCTCTTGATATAAACAAACTATATACTAGGAAGCCATTAGGACAAAAAGAAAAAAAAAACTCTGAGGAAGCTGGGAGGTGATGCTTGAGTCCTGTGTTTTATCCTAGGAATTCTACTTCTTAGGATCAGAGGTGGTGACTGAGGAACAGGACCAGGAGCAGGTACTCATTTCTGAGCTCTGCACTGGGCAGAGCTGAACTGGGGAAAATCTCAAAAGATCAGCTCAAAATAGGCCCTTTCTTGTTGTGGTCTAACCCCTCAGCTGCCCCTGCATACCAGTGCATTCCAGCAATTAAAATGAAATGGAAAATGAGACAAAATGGAAATTGAGATGTTGCTAGACAATGCATGCTCAGGCGCCTGTTGTATATCTGTTGTTGTTCCTGGACCTTGTTTTGGGGAGAACTGGTTTAAGTTGCTTGCATTAGCTGTGGGATAATGTGTTTAAAAATAGCCTGCTGAAAAATTACTCTTTTAAAAAAAGGAAAAAAAAAGAAAACCCAAACAAACTGGCAAAATTTGACTATGGAACAGCCTGGAGAGCTGTGAAATCTTGGAATTGCTTTATAGTATAATGTGGGCACTGCAGAAATTCAGCAGTGTGGCTCTCCCTGTTACTTTTTGGATAGGATTCACACTATAGTGGCTTTTATTTTCTTAATACTTACTCTGAATTTTAAGTTCTAGAGTTGAAACCAAGATTTCATGTTTAAAAACCACCTTATCTCTGCATTTTGCTTGTTAATGCCAATACCTTTATGACCAAATGAATTTGACATTGAGCAGTAAAATATATGAAGATCTGAATTTTCTTCAAGTTTCTAGAAATATTTATAGTATTTGAATACGAAAGTACTTCAAAGCCTCATTAAAAAATGAAAGGGGCACTTTTATAAGAATTTCAGTGTTGCACTGCCTGTTTAGTCAGGGAGACTTGCTGGACTGGGATGAACTCCATAAAAAACCCCCAAAAGTTAGAGAAGTCTGCTGATCTAGATCTGCTTGTCTTCGTAATGAGGAATCTGGTTTACCAAACTGGCGTGATGGTGAAGGTTGTATGTACTTCAAGGTGGAGGGATGTCCTGGAGTAACTGGGAATGGGAATTAGATTTGGTTTTTAGGGTTTTTTTTATTGCTTCCTTGTATCTGTAAGAGAAACATATTCCTGGGCAAGATTACTAAACTCAGCATAGTGTTGGGTGGGTGCTGCACTTGAAACCCACACAGACAGTAACAGTGAAGTTTAGCTGGTTGTAATTCCAAGAGGTAAGTGGTGAAAGGGCAAACACAGAGTGTGAAGCTTCCTCACCACTCACTCAGCAAGCAGGGATTCATTCCAGAGGCACAAATAATAATGACTAAAAAAAATTTACAGGTCCTGTTACGCTACTCGGGGCTGAGCAAACTGCGGAAATTGTGAGTTTCTGTGTTTGAAACATGGGAGGGTCAGCTCTGAGGAACTCTGCTGTCCTTTCCAGCAGTGTCTCAACATTGACAGGATGTTTATGGGATCCGAGGAGTATCCTATCCATCATACTAGCTAGCCCTGTGGGTTAGTTTAGAATATCACCTCTTTCCCCAAACATTTGTCTCCTTCGTATTAACAGAATCCTTTCCTCCTCCTGTTCAGCCACACCTTGTCCTTCTTTTGGTCAAAGAATGAAAAAGCGCAGGATTTATAGTCCACACGCCCCAGATTTAGCTTAGTACGGCCAAACTTACGAAAGAGGAAGACTGTTGTGTTAATTAATGCTCTTCTGGACATGGTTAATTTTGTGTCCTCCCTCTTTGGGTACTCCAGGTGAATTTTATGTGATCCAAGTCATGCCTTCAAGGCATAAATCAGTGTTGAAGGAAACGGAGATACTGCAAGAGGCAGTTAACTACTGCACTTCACCTGCCTCTCCCTTGGAGTCATTAATTAAGTCCTGAGGTGCATTTATATGAGTGATCTTTCTGCTTTTGTGAATGGTATGTACTCAGAGGAGTTATTATACTTTGAAAACTCTTAAGTCAGTAAGAAGATTTGATTTCAGTTTTTAAAGGCAGTATAAAAGTTTTCAAATTAAAATTTTGCTACCTTTAAATTTAGTTCTTTAACCTTATGTGTCTCCCAGTTGAATCTCCACACATTTCATTGTTGTTAAATTTCTCTAAAGAGGGTAATTCTTGAATCTCATCATAATGAGGATATATGCACGCATATATTTGCAGACATATGAATGCTACAATGTCGTGTTTGTTTGGGTTTGCTGGTTGAGATTGGTGTTGTTTTTCACTCTCTTTGAACTGCTAAAAAGTTGATGTAGATTAACAGAGCTCCGAAGAGTGACATGGGCATATTTTTTATTTTAGTTTGGTGATCTTAAAAGCTAACAGGGTTAAGAAAAAAAACCCAGATTTTTGAGAGGACTGTAAGAAATGTGAGAGACTGAAAAGCGCTTCTCTAAAGGCAGAGAGAATTTTTCTTCACCTTCTGCACAGCTGCCAAAGCATAAGGCTTAAAAATGTTGTTTGTTACAATCCCTCCAACTCCTTGCTGCGTGCACTCAAGCTGTCGTTCCCTCACACTTCATCTGTCTCAGTTCATCTGTAAACTGAAGTGACCTGCGAGAGCAGAGCTAGAGAAGAGCTTGGTAAGGTGGTAAATAACAACGGGCTGGAGGCCCCGAGACAGAACTTGATTGCCTGATGAACGATGAGCAATCAGGCGTGTTTTCTCGCCGCTAAACGAGAGGTTATGCAAATAAGATGAAAGGCTGTCAGCCTGGTTCCTGTGACAGGGGGTGGTGCTGGGTTACCTTGTCCTGGTCCAGACCCCTGACTTCAGAAAGGCAGCTGGGGAAGTGCAGAGGGCTCAGGCTGACTGCGAGGTTTGAGAAATGCGCATTGCAGCACAAACTGAGGAGCTCCTTCTATTTAATGTCTCAGCGATGAAGTAACAAGTTCATCAGACTGTGTGAGTACCCACATAAAGGAGAAGACCCCTGCGAAGGAGGGATTTACGGAGCTGTGTTTCTGTGGCAGGATGATGAGCTCAGCCGAGCTAATCAAGTTATAGTGTGTAGTGTTAAGGTGATGAATGTTTCTGAGAGTTAAGGGTGTGCTCAAGCACTCTTTACATGCAGTTTTCAGAGTGTCAGGTGCTGGAAGGAGCATTAGGATGTGCCTTACATGGAGTTCAGAGCAGTTGCAGGACTTGTAGGTTTTTAAATCTCAGTTTATTGGGGGTTCAGCACCAGTGTAAAAGGGTAAAAGCCATTACATAGGCTTGGGACTGAGGGGGAGTATTCTTCACAGCCTTAAAAGTGCCATCACATTTCTGATGTTTTAGCACAGGATGTGTCAGTTTTTCCCAGAAGGATGGGAGCATTTATTGCTGCATGAATGTTGTATTTGAATGACTTGCCTTCTGGAGACCATTCTGATAATAAAAAACAATTAAGTAGCTAGGGGAACAGCCACCATGCCATAAAAAATAGTGGTTATCTCTTCAGGTGTGTATGTTTTAAGTTTCCTTTGCCCCTAGAACAACCACTAAGTTTCCAAATTGTTGTGATTATTCTATGTGAACTCCATGAGCTGCACAGAACATGACCCCACCATGCTACTGCAGTGGGGTGGCTGTTCTGTTATCCAGCTTCCCTCATGAAATGAGGGAAAAGCAGCTCTAGCCTGATCTAAACTGAAAGAGACACGAGAATTATATGTATTAAAATTAAAAAATAATAATGAAAAAATTTGGCGTGCTCCTTGAAAGGATCTCAAAACATCTCATAATCCTCATGAATAAGATGATATTCCTTGTTTACAGAGTAGCAAGGGCCAAATGCACAGGACTGGCAAAAAGAAAAGGGAGTTTTTGATAAGATATTGGATATAGATGATCTATTTTCTTCAAAGCATCTCTTAATTGGGAGAAAAAAGGCACAGACTAATAGTTTAAATATAATATAGCCTTTTTTTTTAAAGATTAGGGAATAGAGATCTATTATTTTGAATTTTCATTCCATTTTCAATGAAAATGAACACTTGGTGGTGACATGTATATATAACTTTCAAACTGTATTTTTGATTTCTGTATCAATGACCAAAAAAAGGCAGGAGATGGGTTAACATGAAAATGTACTTTGCATGTTTTAAGTAGTAGGGTTATTTTTTCAATAGAAAATTACCGAAAGAACTGTTCTTGAAGCAAATGTTGGACAGAGTCTTTTAACAGTTCTTTTGTTCTCATTCTTTTTCTTGTAAGATGTTTTATACGAATGAAAACAAGACAGACAAGGGGCATACTACAAAGTTCTTAAACTCTTTTAAGTACTTGCATTTATTCTGGGTGTAAAATTCAGCCAAAGAAGACATCTCTGTCTGCACGGATTGCCCAGGCTGTCATGCTCTCCCTGGAGTTTTCTGTAGACTCTTTATTCCTCTCGCTTGGACAAATTTTCCTGGGCCGTGTGCCTGTGCTGCAGCAGCTCCAGAGCTGAGCTGGTCACATTTAACCCCTGTGGTGGCTGTGGGGACAGTGAGGAGTGGCTGGACGTCCCCAGTTGTCAGTGCAGGACATGGTGAGGTCAGTGGTGTGGCTGTGTCACCCTCCATATCCCCTGTCACGACACAATTCCCTGACATCCAGCACTCAGCCTTATCTTGCCTTGCTGCTGCCGAGGGTATTCCCACTCTTTCTGCTCTGGTGTCCAAAGGGATAATCAGGGTGCTGTGTGTCCTAGATGGCATTAGGAAGCAGGAGCAACCACCTCAGATTAAATGAACTTCAGTATTTCAGAGTATTTAGTTGGGGCATTTTCTGCCCCATTTTCTGTCCCTTCCAGTGTAACCTGGCAGGCACTGGAAAGGTTACTGGATAATTTACTGTCTTTATTGTAATGTCCATACAATATGACTTCTGGGTTTTATTTTAAATTAACAATTTTGTTCACAATTTTTCTCTTGCAGAAGTGCACAATACAACTACCTAGTTTTATTTGATGGCCTATGCCTCTAAACAATATTTTTGCTATGAATTTTGACATATATGTTACTCATATCTAGAGTTATGGATAAAATATGGCTGAAAATACCTAGGAATTTATTTAACATAAATGAAACTTGAAATGAAAATTGTATTTTGTCCTGTAGCATACGGTTTAGGATGTTAAGAAAAGATACACTCTGTCTCTGTAGCACCTGATGTTTTCCAGTAAAACAAGAAGCATTTGTCTGCATTACAGGTTGTGGTATTCTGTCACCTAGAGCTAGGTTAATCCCAGCCTCATTGTTCTCCAGAAGTTACAGTGCAAGTGTTTTTCAAATAATTAAGTTCATGCACACGTTTTACAAGTATTTTCCATTTTAAAGATATGAAACAAAAATACTCCTAGGAGGAAGGCTCTTGATTTGGAAATGCTCTGTGACTTTTTAATACTTCTGTATGAAAGGAAAAGCTAAAAGTCACTTTTTATCCTGCTTGGCCTTTGAAATACTCCTTTTGAAGGACAGTAATTGAACTGTGCTTTTCCATTCCATTTCAGGTTTTTCTCCCGTAATCATGGCAAAACCTTATGAATTTAACTGGCAGAAGCCAGTTCCCTCTTTTATGCAAGATGGAGCTGTGTTTGATAGATATGAAGAGGTAAGAAGCCAGATGCCTTTCATTTGCTATTCTCTTTTAAATATGCAGAAGTTCTAGAAATATTTCATGTTTTGCTTTCATTGTACACAAAGAAGCTTTAATTTTTTCTTGTAATGCACCCAGAAATGTCTGTGGGGAGGCAATACCAACACACTTTATTACTATATATGGGGTTTTTTTCTTTTAAAAGAAATAGCTTTAAAAATATATTTAATCCCTCTGATTTGACATAAGCCTTGAGGAAGAGAAAGGGAGAATTGGATCAGAATATCGGTAATGTGTATAAAACTCTCATCTTTGCAGATTCATAAAGCACATTATTAAACAAAAGGAATCCTTCAATTTTTTTGTACTCTCTATCAAATGGAGGGAGGGAGAATGTTGCTTTTTTTTTTAATATATAAACTCAGGACTTGCCTATTACAAGGGAAAGTAAGGGAACACAGAACATTCATATTCTGATTCAAATGCATCATTTGAGAACTGGAGTGGTTTTATCTTCTTTAGAAAATCAATCTGTACTCTATCTGAAATATGATTACTATGATCCTGCTTTCAGCTATGCTTTAATCCACATTTATTAAAGGAATGCAAACCAGGGCATTTTACACAGGCAGCTGAAATAAAATGCTGAGAAGTTTACCTTATACTCAGAACTGATATGCTGGTAAGAATAATTTTATCAGGGCCTATTTTTAATCTTGTTTGAACAGGAAATCTCTATAAATTGAAGGTAAGTGCCTTCAGGGATATTAGTATTTTCTTATCTTTTGAAATGTAAGTAAAAGGTATTTTTTATCATGAGGCCTGCCAAGATAGGGATAGTTGGTTTACCCTGTATTTCCAGATTTGGGGCCAGATAAATGAAATAGATACTGGTGGACAGGGAATTCCTTTTGAAAGGCAGCTCAGAAAAGCTTTCTTTTCCTTCAGCAAATACTGCTCCAGAAACAGCCTGTGAGGAGCTAAGTGAGGGGGCACAGCCCGTGTTTATTCTCTTGCACCAAGAAACAAAGAATGGGCAGATACAGGAGAGAGTTTTTAGTGCTCAGATTTCGGTGTGACATCAGAGACACTCGTGGGCACCTGGGCCTTGGATGTGGGGACAGGGACAAGGTCAGGCATCATTTGTTCTGTGTTCAGCAGGCACCTCTGGGAGACTCTACCTGTGGGCACGCGTGGGGTCAGGAGCTGGCACCAAGGTCTTGCTCCTTGCAGCCGGTTTTGCTGCCCCCAAAACCCCACAGAAAGGGGTCCTGCTTTCCCCCTGTGGAGCAAAACGTGGTTTGTCCATCCTGTGATCCTGCTCCAGTTGGAGCAGTGTTGCTGCAGTTTATTCCAGGTTTTCTGTGGTACAGTGGGAGCCTGGTTTGTTTTCTCACAGAGGATTCTTCTCACAAATGCGCCTCGGTTTTCAATTAAGGAAGTCAGGGAGTTCTGGATCCTCTTTTTCTTGAAGAAGTGATTGATTCTGCACACTGTTTTCCTGCATTTAAGCTTAATTTATGATGCTCTAATTGAGGCTGGAGGTGTGTGGAGGAAATTTCTTTTTAAATTCAACTAATCTGATTTTTTTGGCTTGCCTAGTCTCTTTGGAATGCCATTCTTTCCTGATTTCTTCTGCAAATCAATATCCTTCAGGCTCTGCTTGTCAGATACTCAGGCTGCAAAGCACTCACAGCATGTACACTGCCATAGTGCAACAAAAAAGTGCTTTCCAAATTCTGCATGTTGAAAGGAAATGTGGCCATTTGATCCTGAAGGTGGCATTGGAAAATTATATATTTTTTTACCTTAAAGCATTTAATTTTCAATAGTCTTTTTGAAGTTCTGTTCCATTAAGATTTTTTATTAGGTAAGAATCGCTGCTTCTATTAAATAAAATTTCTTCATTTAGTTGCAATGAGGTAGGAAAATATTAATTATGTGCATTCCAGTGTCTCAAGCATCAACAATAAGACAAATCATTAAAAGTGATCTCTTTTTTAAAGGCCTGCCTCTCTTGCTTCTGGGTTTTTTTTGGAACAGCAAATTCTGCAGGAGGGTCTTTGGGAAGAAACAGAGCAATCCTTTATTTTTAAATGATGAATAATTGCTATTTGTCAAACTGACTAAAATAATGGTCTGTATTTTCTTTTCTATAGGAATCTTTTGTCTTTGAAAGCAACTGTCTCTTCCAAGTGGATGAATTTGGTTTTTTCCTGAGCTGGAAAAGTGAAGGAAAGGTATATAACAATTATGTCAGGAATGTATATTATATATTACGGCACTTGATTTATATTCTGGTTTTTAAAAATCTAAAATACCACATTAGTTTATTTACAAAACTAATCTTCATCCCATTCTTTGAGAATTGACAGAAGTGAAGCATTTAAGAGGGAATTAACTGATATAAAAGGGAAATATACTGCTTAGTGATTGTTAATAGTGTTTGCCAATAAAATTCACTGTTTGTTTTTGCTGAAATTCCCAATGGAACCATGCCTCAACTGACCTTTGAACTTGTACCCTTTTTGTCATTTCAGGAGGGACAGGTATTAGAATGCTCCCTGATCAACAGTGTTCGTTTTGGAGCTGTACCAAAGGTACTCTATAGTTACTTTATACTCTTCATTTAAACCAAGATTATTTAAACTGAAGATGAAATGCAGGATGGCATTCATCTCTTCAAATAATACCAGCAACACAGCTTTTATTTTGCAATCATAGCCTAAAGTTTGAAGTTTTGAAGTGATTTGTTGTGATTGCAGTGGGAAGGTTCAGTCACCAGGTCTTTCTGATGTGCTACAGGATTCAGGATGCACTGAAAGCTGGACAGACATTAAGAGCACATATCAGGATTTATAATTATCTTGTAACAGTTTATTGTGATACTTATTTTAGGGATCTGAAAAAAATGTTTCATTTTCCATATTTTGTTCCTATCCATTTGAATTTATTTTATCGCCTCACTCCATTAGCATAAAATGGAGAAAGATTTGTTTGCATCACTCTTTATACATTTAGATGGTCAGAGAAGGCAGCTGGTCACAGTCTGCCTTTTTAAAGAGTATCAGCAGAATTACTAACTAGGACTTTCCAAAAGTCTAGCTAGAAATACTAGGGAATGCTAGGGAATACTAGGGAAAATACTTTGGGAATATGCTCAGTAGTATTCTGAAGGAATGTGCAGGATTTTCTGCACTGAATTGTGGCTCTCCTTCCAGCAGCCCTTCAGTTTAGAAGATTTATTGTATTTCCTGCATTTCCACTTCCACATGTTAAGTGGTTTTGTGTTGACCGACTGTGGGTAACTATCTCTTAGAAATTCTCTTGGGAATCCGTAGACTGAGATTTCTGCCCCACAGAGAAGGGGCATGAGATGTGCCCATGCAGACAAACCCATGTGCTGACAGCCACACCAATGTGCTTCAGACTTCAGCTCTGTCTTTAATAAAATATAAAAAAATATACCCGTTAAATCTCCAGCAGCAGAGACAACAGCCTGTCTGTGACATGTCGCTAAGGAACAGCCAAGAAGTCACAGACATCGATGACTCTCAGGAACTATGGACTTAACTAGATTGGAATAATTAACTTAGAGATTAGTACTGTTCCTCTGTTTCCAGTCCTGGGAGTGATTAATTTTTCTTTTTCGTGATGAAAATATGAGTTCTCACAATCGTGTTCCTAACTGTTAGAATATATTGGTTTTTCAGGTTTGCACAATGTTTCTAAGTGGAAGCACTTGTTTAAGATGACTGGCAAAGGTTTAAAGGTGTATAAGGAGGTGAAAATGCATTTTTATCATAGTGCCTTGCATAACAGAAGTGTTGCAAATGTAACAGGTTATTTCTTCTGTTTCACAGGATCCCAAAATACTGACTGCACTTGAGGCTGTTGGAAAATCAGAAAATGAGTTGGAAGGACGGATAGTGTGTGTTTGCAGTGGCACAGATCTGGTGAACATCAGCTTCACTTTCATGGTAGCAGAAAACACAGAAATAGCCAAGGTATTTCACAATTAAACAGTGTGTGGGAGTTAAAAGAAGAACTCATCAGCAGTGCTCAATTGTTTTCCCTAAATCTGCCTGCATGGCTGACTGAAATACCCAGTTTAGTGTCTGCTGCCTCACGCTTCCAAAGGACAGCAAACATCCATGTGGAGCAGGTCTGTGTGCCATGGTGGGAGGAAATAGTGGTTTATCAGCATGTGCATGGATAGTGATTTATCAAAATTAGACATGAGACCATTATATGTAGGACAGAGCACTCCCTGAGCTGTTCAGTGCCTCTGTGTGGGGCTCCTCCAGCAGAAGAGGTGATGATGGTGCCGTGGGCCTGTGACAGAGATGCTGAAGGGAAGTGCAATTACTGCCATTTTCCTAGTGGGTGGAGTTCAGCCCTTCAAAATTCTGTTCTGATAACCTAATTGTATCATGTAGTTCATATTATTTGAAAAAACAAAAGCAGGAAAGAAAATTCTCTGCAGTTACGGGGATCCCAGTGTACCCAGGTTCTTTCTGCTTCCCGTTGACATGGAACAGTCTTAAGGAAACAATGGTGCTTTTTTAACACGTCATCCTTCCTGAGGGCTTGAGATTGCAGTTCACATGCAAGTCCTGGGCTCCACCTGCCCTGGTACTGAGCTGTAAACTGCTCTGAGAAACCTGATCAGAGTGCTGATAGTACACAGCTAGCTGAGATCCAGATATTCATGGGGTTTTAAAAGGCACACTCTTTGCTTTTCTTTTCTGCCTGTATGTATTTAGGGTATTTAGGATTATAATCTGTTCTGCCTGTGAGATAAATATTAAATAGTGATCCGTATCAGACACCTGGTAAATCCCCTCCTTTAAAACTGTTTGCTGAATGCAACATCACTAAATCCCTTGCCAGCCCTGGTTTATTTTTCATTGCTTTGGATTCATACCTTTGGAAATGCTGGCAGTGCTGAGTAAACTCCTTTATAGGAGAAATACTTGTATAACTTACATGGGTACACTAAATTGATTTTACTGCGTATATTTCCAGCAAGATTTAAGGGAAATAATGTGCCAGGGTTATGTTTTGAAAGCATTTGAAAAGAGAAACAAAGCAAAGGAGATGTTGGCAGCGTTCACTTTCATACTTAACCCAGCAGCATCTCGGATTTATTCTGAAAACAGCTGCAGTTAAGTTTCTCAGCCACCATTAGATCTCAATAACCTGTATTAGACTAATTGGTTTGTGAGAATGTTGGCCCGTTACAGAGACTGTCACAAGAGATGAGCTAATTATGCTGTCGAAAAGATCTACTGCTCATTAAAGCCAAGCCTTACAGAAATGGTGTGTCATGCTGCAGTGGGCAGGCTCTGAGAGGCCCATGGAAGTCAGACTCCTGCATTTGGGAGCCTTTCCACCAAAATATATACCCAGAACTGTCAGCAGTGATGATCCACCTCATCTGATATGATATGTTTGAGGCACGAGGGAGAGCATAAAGCAAATCAGGCCAAAAAATCAGTGTAGAGCTTTCTAAGTTGCCTTCGCCGGGGAATTTAGCCTGTGCTGTGTTGACCTTTGGTATATGGTAAATACATCAACTTGCCACTGCACTTCTGTGCTAAAATAGAATTTTCTAGGAGTTATCTGCACATGGAAGTGCTCCTGCTTAATTCTTCCTGTTTTGTTCAGGAGAAAACATCTTCCTTGTGGGACACAGTAAATCCCCTCTAGAAGAAACAAGCCTTTGTATGGCATTAAGTGGCTGTGCAGCTGCTAAGTGCAGTTTAAAATAGGCCTCCAATTAATCCATGCTCTAATAGAAGCCCCTCCTTTGAAATAACAGAGGCAAGAGTTTGGAGGAGAAGGGGCAATGACTGAAGCTTAAGCTGCCCAGATGTGTGTGAGGGTTGTAAAATAGGTGTAAGAAACCTGTGGTTTCTGCTGTCCCCCCTGTTGCCGTGAGGAACAGAGCATTGGTCTGTGCCTGACTGGGATACTTTAAAATGAGCAAACTGAACGGCAGATTCAAGCACAAAAGCTCAGAACCTTTCTGCCTAGAAAGGTTCTGCTTCTGTAGGTGATGACTTACAATTGGAAAAGAAGCAGTTGTTACTGAAGGCTGGGTTAAAATGGGACTGAGTAACCGTGAGGAAGAAAATTGGTGGAAATACCTGGATCCTTCAGCCTGTCCATGCAAGGAGTGGTACCACTGGGAAGCAAATTCTGCCAGGTCCCTGGCGCAGGGTGGCAGAGAGGGACAGTCCCTGGAGGTGCCCCTGGTGCTCAGCAGGGCTGGCCAAGGCATAACTGAGCTCCAAGTACACCTACTCCAACAACAAGAGTGTGTTTATTATCTCTCCACTTGTCTCCAAGCTCCGGCTCTGGTATTTACATTCTATCTACTTAAATTTTATTGGTGTTTTCAGCTGAGAAATTGGTTTTCATTTCCACTCTTAAAACAGCCACAAAATAGGGTGTACTCTGTCTGTGATTGCAAGCAGCTGTCATGGTCCACTGCTAAAGCAGCTCCACTGTGGTAGTAGAGAGTGACTGTAAAAGGTGGAATTTAAAACCTGTTGTTTGGAATCCTGATTAAATTAGTTTATAGAAATTATCCTGAGCTAAAATTAACACACACAAACACACACACACACACACACGTATATATTAGAGATGAGAACATATGTGTGTATTTTTCTTTTTTACTTCCCAGATGGACTTTCTGTGCCCTAGTAATTGGATAATCTGTTTTCCTCAGTCTAGGACAGTTGAAAAGGCCAGTGAGTATTTGGGGATGAAATTCCTTGGGCCAGAAGTGATCTAGTGCTGATGTGAGGCCTTGGCACGTGGGCTGCCTATCCAACACCAGCGTGAGTCCAGTAAAGCTGTTGTCCTTCAGCAACCCAGAATCTGGACTTCTTGTCTTCTTTGCTCATCCACTCTGGCAATGCATTAAGGAGTTTAGCTTAAAAGATTAACTTAAGTCAGCTTCTTTAACATTACTTAATATTAGTGCATATATGGGGTGAATTTGCCCTGGTGGTTGTTCTTTCCCAGCTCCAGCTCTTTTTCTGGAAAGGACCATCTCTCCACCTCAGACATTTTGCCCTTCTGCTTGAAAGTGCTGTTCCCCATGCCCTGTTGGCAGAGGAGTTCAGTGAAGGTTCTTAATTCAATTCAAGGAAGAGCCTTAATGTTAAAATCATATTTAGAGGTAAAGTTCCCACCAGTGTTTAAGATAAACGGGATTTGGGAAATGCTGATGCATTCCTCTGGCAGGAGATGGGAACAGCCATGGGGGAGACAGGGTGGGCAGGAGGGTGGAGCAACCTTTTACACTAGTCTTCCACCTTTAGTGGGATTTGATAGAAAGTAGATGTATTCTACCTGTGTGTTTCTGAGACACTGATTCACACTTCGATGGCTTGAACAGAACATGCTCAAATGCTTAATTACTCACACACTGACAAACAACATAAAGGTAAATGCAAGCTTTATCACACAGCTAACAATATTCATGGGATGGAAGTCAACTGCAGTTGAAAATATTTAGTTTTGACATTCTTAACTTCTCCACTTCTCACTTGGAATGAGAAGTTTTTTTTCAGTTAAATTGGTTCTGGTAAGATAAAACACTTCAGGTTGATCACTTTTGTTGGTATTTCTACTAATGAAGCTCCTTGATTTACAAAAAAATTCTGTTTCATATAATTGTAGAATAGTTTGGGTTGGAAGGGACCTTAAAGACCATCCAGTTCCAACTCCCCTGCCATGGGCAAGGACACCTTCCACTAGACCAGGTTGCCCATCCAGCCCAGCCTGACTGACCCCGATTTTTTTTTTCCCTGAAACAAACTATTAAACATTTGCCCAAACATATTGTTAAGAGAACAAATATTTATGGGAATATATACAGATATGTTAGAGAAAAGTTCTGTTTTCCCAAAGCTTTGGTTTGTTTTGATGTTTCAAAGCAAAACTTTTCAAGGAACCTGCAAAACACTCCTGAACAGATCTCTAGAAGCCCTCGGCTGTTCTCTGTGTCCCCCTGTGGAAGTATATGGCCCATGTCTCATAGCCCATGTGATCAACATTTAAACATAAACATTTCTATAACATGACTGCCTTAAATATATGACTACAGCTTACCTGTACCCGGTATGTTATTCCATGTTCTCTAGAGAAATCTTCAAATCCCAGCCTGAAATTGACTATTGGTGCTTTGCATGTGCTTTTCTGCCTTTTCTTGGCTGTGCCACTAGGGAATTACCAGTAAATTGACAACTTTAGCCCTGGTTCTCCATAGCCAGGAGGCACAGTTGATTCCACTGTGTTTCTCTTAGTTTGCATACAAGAGCAGCCAAAGAGATTCTTCCAGCTCCTTTCAGAGTAGGCCCATCCAATGCTGGAAAAGCCAGGGTAGGAAGCTTTGCTGAAGTGTGGTAGCAGTCTGGACACATTGGGCAGTTCCCAGTAACGGAGCAAGTGAGCCTCAGCTTTCCTGATGGAATACTTGAAAGCCAGAAGCATGCCTTTTATCTTTGTAAAAATACTCACGGTATTTTCACAGCGATAGCCTGCCAAAAATCAGTGCTGCGGTTGGTCAGGGTAGGGGAGAGGTTTGGCACTGTCATTCCTCAGGTCTCCCTACTGTGGCTGCCTGGAGTGAGAGGAAGGGTGATTTTCTTGGAGCAGAGAGGAGTTTTGAGATGTTTACACTGAGAGAGTGGGGACATCTGCTGGCTGAGGGCAAGTGCCAGGGATTCCTGCCAGCCCAGGTCTGTCTTGGGGAGAGGTGGGAAACAATTCTCTGTGGGCTTCCCGAGCCTTCAGGCTATGGAGCCCTTGGCAGCCAGTCCCAGAATCAGAGGGCAATGCCTCCTTGCCTCCCTGGCTTTCCTGATGCCTGGAATAAGTGGAGTGCAACTCTGGAGAGACTGCACTGGAGAAGGGAAGGTAGAACCTCAAGAGGTCTGGGTAATACTGACTCCATCGGTCAAAAAGCCATGCATGGCCTTGTCTGGAATTTCACGAGCTGTAGGCTATGGTGATTTTTAACCTTTCATAATTCTTGTCCTTTTTAACCCTGTCTAAATGAAAGGTTGATGGCTAAAATAGAGCTGAAAGGCCAAACTTATTTGTGCACCTTGCCAATTCTGCCCACGTTTCGTCGGTGATCCTAACACAGGGTCACTAAGTGCCTCAGAAGCATTTCAGTCTCACAGCAAAAGCTAGGAGAGTGTTTCTTTGATTGATTTTTCATGCTCCTTCTCCTTCTAGAGATGTTTGACAGTGTTTGATCTTGTCAGAGAAAAACAACACAGCGCTTGTTCCAGCCTTCGGTGTAGGTTTTTAGCCTCTTGTGTCAGCCTAAGGGGGTTTGAGCTTAAGGTGCACTGGTGTTTGGTTTTCTTTCTTTTCATGGCTGTTGATTTTCGAGGATTAGATATCAGGGCCCAGATCCCTCTGTGAATCTGGAATAATGTTTGTATATAGGGTGCTATTCAGGAGTTATCTCAACAGATTAAAGGTACTGAACCATGTTTTGAAAATTGGAAAATTTTCAGCACTAGCATCAGTAAGAATCCAATGTACCCTGATTTCTATCAAAAACATTTTTTTTTCTAGGACCAAAGTGTTTCCTATATATCTCATTTCAAAATTCCACTTGTTATATGATTTTCCTCCTTTGCACAGGTAGTGATTTGAAAATGCTGAGCATGAAAGAAGAGAACTGAGGATCTTTATCCCTGTTACTTACATAGGTTTACAGGTCTTTCAGCTTCGTCTGTAAAATGGGGAGTGCTGTCATAGAATACAAGCAAGGCTGCTGCTGTATTTGTCTCTGTGTTAGCTGAGAAAAAACTGAGCCCTTCTTTCATCCCTCCTGCAAGGTCATCAGACAAGTGTACACTAAATCTGGGAATGGTTTGTTGTCAGGAAAGCAATACATTGCCAGCTTGATATTGAATTTTGTGAATATCTGTGCACTGGAGCACAGTACCTTAAAAGCAAGTATAAAGATAGTGTTAATTGGAGACTATTCCTGCTCAGAGGGACAAAAAAGTCTGACTGTGTTGAATGTGTTGTTGAATTTGGCTTTTTGTTGTATTTCTGGTTGATGAGGGGGCAGCTGATAAAACCGTGAGCAGCAGGTGATGAAACACTGCAGAACCTGCTCTAGCCCCAGGCCAAAGGGACGCAGGCAGATGCTGCCCTGTGGTGTGGCACAGATGGGCAGACAAGGCTCTGGAACTGCCACGTCCTGCCCAGGGCACATCACGCCAATGTAAAGATGATTCAGAGCTGGACAGAGGCTCTTGGGTCCCTCCTTTGCTTGCTGCCAGCAAAAAAATGTGATGCTTTTGTGGCTCATCAGTGTTTGGCTGTAGGTGTGTGCCCTTTTGCTCCGAGGGAGTGCAGTTCCTGATTTGGCATCTCTGTGAGGGAAGGGCATTAACACTGAAAAAAGGTTAGGGAGACCTCTAAAGTGGGAACCATCAAGACAACTCCTGCAAAAAAAATCACCTGGGAAGCGCTAAGTGTATTGATTTCTCTCTTCACTTGTGTTTTTTTCTAGCAGCGTTCCTTTTTGGCAGCTCTTCTAGATGAGCAGAAGTAAATCCAGGGCTGAGTGCTGGCCAGCCTTACTTTTAGATGTTAGTTTTTGTTATATCTGGTGTAGTTGCATTCCATTGCCTTGAAATCAGAGTGGATCTGTCGGTGTTTGGTTCCAAATGAAATACTGATATTGTCAGCACTGCACCAGTGGTGGTTTTTTGGCAGAAAAAAAATGGGAGAAAGCCTGCAGCTTATTCACAACATGCATTTGGTGTAATTTAATTGTGCAAGGGTTTTTTTTGTTTGCAGTGAACCTGCAACTGTGTGGTTGGGTCAGGGTTAGAAGGCTGAGCAGTTTTGAAGGGATGCAGATCATACAAGGACAAATGTGTGTATAGCTGTGACAGTGTTAATGCAGCGGGAATGTTACATTTAATTAATTTAAACAACAACAAAAACAAATAACAAAACCTAAAAAAACTTAACAAACCAAATCCCCCCCACCCCCAAACCCAAAAACAAACCAAAAAAAAACCACCCCAAACCCAAAAGGTAGTTGACGATAGTTGAATTTCAACAGTTCCAGGAAATTGGAGTCTATATAAGATTTGTTCAGGCATTTACCCTGGAATTATCACAAGCACCATTCCTTTATCATCTGAGGTGAGGGAACATTTGTAGGAAAAGATAAGTGTTTCCTAAATCTGTCAGTGGCTTCTAGTTGTATCGGTTCTAATAAATAATATTATCTTGCCCCGTGAACCCTGCTTGCTTTATCTTCCTTCAGCCTATGACTGCAAAGTCATCTTAGTCATGCAGCTGGAAAAAGAGAGATGGGAAGGCAGACTCTTGCTGGGGGGTTGTTTTCAAGCCCAAAAACACACCTAAGAAAACCCCAAATCCTACCTTTTTTCCTAAGTGATAGTTCTGTTTTTCAAATGATTCTCAGGTACACACTTGATGTATTTAAATGCATATTTTATGCAGTACTTGTTTAAAAGATAACTTTAAAAAGATCACTTAAATATTAACACATATCTTAATCAGTGATGACTTTTCCTAAAGCAAAACAGATTTAATATTTCATGAGTACAGGGATCTCCTTAAGTGTGTTGTTTATCTCTTGGATTGACATCTTAGACCTTGTTTTAGCCCTCAGGGATTTTCTGCATGCAGTTTACAATATGCCATTTCCCAAAGAGGTTAGTGTTCCTCCAATATAAATCATGATTTTTTTCATCTGTCTTGCAGATGTACAGCACTCATTCATGAAAAGAAAAATACACTCCTCTGCATCTATTTATAAGTGTCATATTCTGGATCCTGCCCAAGTCAGCTCAAGCTGCATGCACAGCATTTGGCCAGAAGCAAAAAGCTCCTTTATTCACAAGGTTAATGTTTAGCAGTGGACCAAATCCCATCTCAATTCCACCAGTGTAAATTGTCAGTTGAGTAATCCCAGTGTTACAATGGCATAATTGAGATCGAACTTGGCTTGCAGCACTGCCATTTTTCCCTCTTCCCATTGCTTTTTCCTGCCAGGATCCTTGCTGAAATCCATGAGTGTTCATGTCAGGGCCTAAGCCTTAAGCTGCTTCTCCACAGCTCTGCAAAGTCGGGGTGCAGGCTACAGCAGAAAAATAGATCCCTAAAACAGGAATTACATAAATAACTGCTGTAATGCTGCTGGCTGCTGGCTGGAAGTCATCCCAGTGATTATTTGGAATGTTGTGCATTTTAAGGATGAAAACAAGCAAACAAGCAGGGCTTGAATATATAACAGGATGCTAGAAGAGGTTGGCATCGCTGAGTGATTGTTGTACCCCTCTGTGGTTTGCTCTAGCTTATTAATATTTTATTTCAGTCCTTTTCTAGACTGGACCAGTGAAATGCATCCTCACACACTGGATAATGGTGCTCAGTAATAGCTGATATTGCCCCTCGCCACCAAAAGGGAGGCAAATGTTCATGTAGGATATAACCAGAGGCCTTAAATCAGTCAGTGGATCACTTGCCTTGGCTGGCAATAAACTGATTTATTAGCAGTGCTGGTACTACCTGTACCATTTGGAAGAATGGGAAGCACAATCCCTTTGTCTAGTGGAGGATGAAATAATAATGGCTAAAATGGATGAAATGTGGCTGGACTTTTCCATGGTGGGGGCTGTGACATGGGTAGTATTTTCTTCAGCACAGGTTATTAACATTATCCATAGCTTCAAGGAGGAGCCTTCCCCTAAGACAAACTTTCCTACTTTTTCCCTCTTCAGTTTTCCTAATGTGGTGTTTCGGTGTTTTTGTGTTTTTCAGCAATGGGTAGAAGGGCTTGGATCCATCATACATAACTTTAGAGCTAACAATGTCAGTCCAATGACGTGTCTCAAGAAACAGTAAGTTACTTTCTTTCCTCCCCTTTCTCCTTTATTTTTCTGTCCTTGTATTTTCCTTGGTGGAATTGGGAAAAAAAATGTTTTTCATAGTTTGACATTTACAAAACAGTGTCATAAAGAAAATGGTGTTAAATGAGTTAAGAGTTTGTCTCAAGGCTATATCTGGTGCCTGCCCAGGAGAAATTATAGGAGAATTTATGACTGTTCATTTGATTTATTGTCGTGTGCTTCAATTATTGACTGGTTTGTTTTTTCCTTGATGCATATGCAAGCAAAACCCCATGAGACTTTCTCATCTTCACGCTTGTGTTAATTGCTGCACTGATTTTTTTAGGCTGCTTTTTGCCCTTACAGTTAAAGAACTACCCTGCCTCAAGCACTAAAAGGTTACAGAGAAATGTTTGTATTGCAGAACAATGATTTGTTTGTACTCATTTAGCTGACATGGCAATAGGTTAAACATAAATATCTAGACCTCAATTTTTAATAAATAGTATTTTAAAAATATTTCATTCCTAATTTCAGCTGGATGAAGCTGGCCTTTCTAACAAACACGAATGGGAAAATTCCAGTTCGGAGGTAAGCACAGCTGGGGAGCTCTAGGTTTTTTCAGTTCCTAGTTCTATAATTTAATAAAATGCTGTGGTTTAATAGTGGAATCTAATATTAATTTTATTACTAATACATGTATAACAGTAGAGTACAGAACTAGATATTCTTATCTGCCCTCCTTGGCAAGCTGGCCGGGATTTCTTATCAGCCTAGTAATTTAGTATTTTTTTTTTTTGCAGTCCATTGTAATGAGGATATGAGTTCTAATAGTTTTCAAAGTCACTTAGAGTTAAGAGCATCAGGTTTCTCAGCCTAACATTCCTGAAACCCTGGGAATTGTAAAATTTGATAAAATACTTTGAAAAAAGAACCATAAAACCTTGCAGGCCAGTTAAGTAGAGGACAAAAAGGTATTTTTAAACTGTAGTTCCTTGTAAAAGAGACGTGTATGTGTCTGCCAAAAATGCTTCTGCTTTTATAGGAACCCCCAGGATAATATTTGGGTTTGTCCACATGGTAAATGAATTGTTGGGTTACTTGTTGACAAGAACAGTAAAGCCAAAACAGCATCTTTCTTTCTGTTCAGCTATTAACTATTACAAGTTAGTGGTTTTCAGTCCTCTCTGGCTAGGCACTAGTAGTCCCCCCTCCTGCTCTAGGACTTCATTCTTGCTCATACATTGAGCTGCTTTTCTCCTCATAAAGTACATGCAAAGCAGATTTTTGAGGCATGCTGGTTTTTCATAAAGAGAAACTCGCAGAAGGGAGCAAGAGGGAGGGCTTTGTAAGGTAAGCCTCACACAACATTTATTTTTTTCAAAGAGGAAAAGAGGATTTTTCATCTATACAATCTGCAAAAAGACAAAGGGCCTGCCATGATGCTTTTCAGGTTTCTTTAGCTTCAGGAGTCAGGTGATGCCTTGACAGTGTTAAAGCTGCTTCAGTGTATTAATCTTCCAGTTCTCACATGGCCAAGTCCCTGCTTATTTCTCAAACTCAGCTGCCATGAAGCACCTCCTGTGCAGAAGTCCCAGGAGGAATATCATCAGCCGGAGGGTAACGATGAGGGAACAAAACCACAGGGGACAAATCAATTTTCAGGACTTTACAGCTTTATGCCTCTGTTTGAACACAGAACCCTATTTCACTGTATGAATTTATAGTGTGCTAGCTTGTCTGAAACTGTTTCTTCCTTTAAATATTTTACATCACGTTTAGTGAGGCATCAATTCTCTCTGTTGTGCTGCAGTACACTGATTTGTGTATGCAGACTGTCTATTGCTTAAAAATCCAGTTCACTGGGTCCAGTGTATTAAATCTTTAAATTTGAATTTGCACTATTTACAAGTTAACATAAATCAGCCCCTAGCAGTTTAATTTATTGTAAAAGTAGGTTGCTTATAAATTCATAAGGGATCTACTATTCCATGAAGCTGAATCTCCTCTGCATACTCCAAGGAATGTGCTATCTTGGTGTGGGTAAAACGTGGCAAATTTTTGGGGCTCACACTTAAAGGATCAGAAGAGGCATCAGTGAGAAGAGGAATATGAATGGAGGAGAGAAAAAATGAATCTGCTCTGCAGGGCTGCATTGGAAAAGAGAGGCAATCAGGTCCCTGACATAGGATGGCAAGGCCATGGGATTGGCCAGATCCAGCAGGAGCTGTTGATCATGGACACCCAGGGGTCAGCCTGGGATAGGGGATTTCACTGCTTCACCCTCTCTTCCATGAACCCTCAGTGCAGAGGAGGGAAGTGGAGAGATGGAAAGGAGACAGGAGGAGGGAGATGCATGAAGAGAGGGAAGTGTGTGTGAGGATGGCAAGGCAGGAAGCACTCAGAAATGTGAGCTGAATGGCTCTGCTATGCAAAGGCCACCAAAGTTTCACATTTGCAACCCAAGCTTCCCCCCCCAGTACCTCTTTCACTGGTTTAAACCGCTGGTGCTTCCCCTCCAGCTGACCTTTCCCTTTTACTTGTTTTAAATCCACTGTTATTTACTCAGCCCTGCTTCCTCCTCCTGCTGCCTGTAGCAATTGCTGTAGCTCTGGGGATACAGATGGGGAGGTTTCTGTCTCAGAACCAGAACCCCCAGCAGGTCTGTTCAGCTGTAGGAATGTGTACCACAAGATCCACCAGGATTTCATTTTTACACAGAAGTGCAGTAAAACACCAAAAGAAAAAAAAAAACCCAAAACTCCCCTACAGAATCAGAGGTCTTTGCATTTCTTCACGAGTTTGAAACAAATTCTGCAACTATCGTGTTCCCCATCAAGAATGATGAGCCTTGAGAAGGTGACAGCCCTCAGGCTGTTTGCTGTAAATGCTGTAAATATTCGTGACTCCTTGGCTGTAGTGTGTGGAGTTGCAAAGTCACAAAGATTTTTCTCAAGCTACTTTAGGATTTTAATGTATTCTGGGGCATAGATCTGTTGCTATCGATATACTGTGTTTGGGAGAGAAGAAATTCTGGCAGTTAGCAGTGTGAAAACCTTTAGCAGAGTAGCACTTTTGCCTTTTGTGCTTTAATAAATTTTAGCAGTCTGGGTCTAGAATTACATTTACAGCTCTTGTAAAGACACGGCATTTGTAAGATAGTTTGTATGTTAAGATTTTAACACTACTGTAACAGATGATGAAACAGGTCAGTGTTTGTTAAGAAAATAAAAATCTACTTGGTTTCTTCAACTTTCTGCTGGCAGAAAATAGATTTTCTATGTGAGTGAGTTGCACCTGCTCATCCACGGCCTGGTTAGAAATTAACTAAGCTTTGCTTAGTCTATGCCTCTCCTTTTAAGAAAGGAGAATTTAAATCCTTTAATAATTAATCCTTTAATAAATTTAATCCTTTAATTTAAAAGGATTCCAGCAAGTTTAAGTTCTAACTATGAAAATATAGAGTAAAAAAAGAAAAAGCTAAACAAATGAAGTTTAAATCTGTTTTTCAGTAGTTTAATTAAGTTAGTTTGAAAGTAGAGATTTTTGAAGTGTGTTTCATATTGATTACTCCAGAGTTTCTGGAAGAAATCTGTTGCAATTCTTCAGTGTTGGTTGGAAATTAAAGTTGGACAATTCCTTTCACAGTGTAGGCAGGTCAAGCCAAGCTGATAAAGTGAATGGAGCCATGGTGAAAGATTGATTCCCAGGTTGTGCTGGCTTGATTTTTGAGGTAATGGTTGGAAAGTGGTGAAGGTCTGAAGTAACTGAGTCATTTAATCCATCAACAAGCACGATAGAGTTATATCCCTCAGTCCCAGAGTTGGGAAGTATTTTAAATATTTATGAGGAAGTACGTTGGCATGTTACCATAAGCCCCAAACCACTGTAGGTGGAACATGAGGAGTAAACACCTGTAGGTGTCAAGATGAATGTAAATCTGCTAAGATGAAGTCTCTTCTGATAGAAGGAAAGGCAATTTTATTTGCAATAGCCTTAGCAAAATGAATGTGTCACGCTGTATTTTCACAATCTTTTTTTGATTCATGCAATCTTCTCTACACTGCTGCTCTCATTACAAATTACTGCTATGTTTGCTGTCAGCTTTTGTGAAATAAAAAGATACATTTGGCATCAAAAGTAAGTTCCCTGCAGCCATGGAATCTTGGCACACATCTAAATAATTACTTACACCAATATTACATGTTTTACAGGACATTTATTATTGGAGTCCAATTCATTACAAAAAACAGAAATTTACAGGGCTGGAAATAGGTTGTAAATTGTAGAGCTAACATTACTCTGTGGTTTAGAATTAACAGGAAAAATAGATGTCTGAGGATTTTTTTAAGAAACAAGTGCCTAAAGTTAAACTCAGTCTGTATTTTAGTCAAAATATCTTGGTACTTATCAGCTGTGGAAAATCAAACAGCTATCTTAGATGCCTAAATAGGGACATAGAAATCTTAACTGTTGTAAGGACCCAGGAAGAAGAAAAACATGGCTAAGTCTTGTTAAAATATTTTTTTATCATTTAGATATTTTCACTTCCCGATTTTAATTTTATTAGTATGAAAACATTTACATAGGCAGTTTAGAGTGTTTTGGAGAATAAAACAACCATGAATCGCTATGGCAACAAATAGAGGCAACAATTTGTTTCACGTCTCTTGCCATGTGAAATTATTTATTATGCATGAGATTAACGAAACGTCTCAGCAAATGTTTGTATCACTTGATGATAACGAGCAACACATTCTTATCAGCAGCCATAGAGTGTTTCCCAATGTACAGCTTTTGTTAGAAATATATATTGGATACAGACTTCAGTTTCTCTCTCCAAAATCAAGGGATCCCAGCATTTTAGCTCAAACCTTGAAGAGAAGGCAGCAGGGCTGTCAGGTTTGGATCCCCCTTTCCAGACTCAGAGATTATTCAGATTCCTCTCAAATGGAAACAGAAGTAGACCACTCTCATATTAATCATACCAAATAACTACATTTTTGTGGGATTTATCTTGTTCCAAGTGAAACCAGTTTGCCAGTCGTATGCATGGTGAAATCGTGCTTATCAGTTTGGGGGAAATGTTCCAGTGGCAGCTGAGGCCTACCTGAAAGATTTGTGTGTAGCATGACTAGGACAGGATATTCTCAATGGCTGTGAGGTGAGGGAGCATCCAGAGGGAGGAGGGAATGGGATTGGCATGTGGCTGGGAGTATCCTGATAGCAGCAGCTGCTTGAAAAGGAAAGAGGAAGGAAGCTGCCTTTGGGAACAGCCCTCACAAGTTTAATGCCTGGAATGGAAGGGAAGTCACCACAACCAGGAATGACCGGAGACATGAGTCTCCTCCCTCGGAGAATCTGCAGCTTTCTAAACAGTCATTTATATCAGCACACAGCCTAGAAGAGCAAACAAAAGAATGCTTTGCATGCCTCTGTATCCTAGTGTATTGGGGGAAAAAAAAAGCCCTCTTTTGTTCTGTTTGCAGTTCATTATTTTGATGTGTTTTCTAATGGCTGGCTTGCAGCGCTGCTCTGTGGAGCTTAGAGCGCTTTTTCAACTGCACTGTAACTTGGAAGCTGCTTACATTCATCAATTGAAGCCAGAGGAAAATGTTGGCAGTAAAAGCAAGAGAGAGAGAGAGAGAGAACTGACTGTTTAAAAAGTGACTAACATTTCTCTGTTTTTTTTTTTTCTCTCCACTGTTTTTTGTTTTAGCATAACCAGAACCTTTGCATCAGGTAAAACAGAAAAAGTGATCTTTCAGGCACTTAAGGAATTAGGTCTTCCCAGCGGAAAGGTATTTAGTGGTTTTGAATAACTGTTTTTGTATGCTAATAAAGTGATGACTCATTCACGGTTTTAGCTGTAATCTAAGTCATTTGCATCACAAAAGGCGTGCTTATTGTGTGTTACTTACTAATCACTGGAGGTTGTTTACTAGAGCCAAAAAGTAATTAAATCTGTATGACACACAGGTCCTTAAACCTCTTAGAGGAGGCTTCCCTTCTTTTCTGTCACAGACTATCTTTTGTTCATTTATGCAAGGTATATAAGCACAAAATATGCATGTAATACATTTTTTGTTGACTTTCTTGGACTCCTCCTGCTCTTTGCTCCTCTCCTTTGGAGAGCTGCTCTCCAGCTCTGTTCCTCTTGCAGTGGGAGCTTCTGCCAGCAGCCCCAGAGAGGTGATGGCTTGAACCTTTTGGGTTTGGTTTTTTTTAAGCTTCAGAAGAAAAATAGATTGTTTTCCAGCTCTGTGTTTATGTAGAATTATTGTTACTGTGAGGTTAGAATACAAGCACATCGAACAGATCTATGATAAAGATGAATTTAGAATTACTTTGAGAGAGTGCAAAAGAAACCAGGTAAATTTATACTTGGGAAGGAGCTTAACCAGTTCTCAGTTGTTTTTTTCTGATATAAGATGTTCTCTTGGGAAAAGAGCACATAAGCTCTCTTTTCTGGATAAATGTACCTTTGCATTTTGTTGCAGAATGATGAAATTGAGCCTTCAGCTTTTACTTACGAGAAATTTTATGAGCTCACCCAAAAGATATGTCCCCGCACTGACATAGAGGACCTCTTTAAGAAGATGTAAGTTCAAATTTAATATAATCTTGCTTTAAAGACATTTTGCTGTATTTTTAGTCCCTAACTAATAGTGACAGAACACTGTAAAATTTATCTTGAATCCTAGTAGCATCAGCAGTACTTAAGAACAAACTCCAGTCTATGTTTTTCCCCCCTCCTCCCTTCTCAGACTGTTAATGTAAAAGTTCACTCTGTATTTTAGAGCAACTTTTACATGAATTAAAGGAAGCACCTGGAACTTTTTTTTTTTTTGCATTGGCTTTACTAACTACTGTAATTTTTAACTTGCTCCTTTAGGTGATTAACACAGTATGTGAACTAATTAAATTAAGTAAGAAATTTGAAGTTTGAAAAGTCTCTTCACCCAATTTATTCTCAGCTGGAGGACTTACATGTTGTTTTATGAAGTAATGTTTGTTCAGTGATAGGAGGATATGTGGTGGGAGATATACTGTGGCCAGCATAGACAGTTAGTATGTTTTCTGTGACTGTTCATTTTGAGATTATAGAGCTACTTTCAAATAGAAAATCGTAGGTGGTTTTTAAAGTATCAACAATGTCAACATGTAAATCATACCTACTGTAGCATCGTGTATAAAAACTTACATTCTCTAATAAATTCCTTTTCAGCAATGGAGACAAAACTGATTATTTAACGGTAGACCAATTAGTGAGCTTTCTAAATGAAGTAAGCTTTTTCATACATTAACTACCATACAAGTCTGTCTGCAGTGGCTTGCTTCTTCCAATCTTCTCCTTGCATGCTCCATGCCATTATTTGCTACGCTTCTGATCTGCTGATCTTTCCATTTTGGTAACACCCAGGTGCAAAAATCAGCTCCAGCCGTGTGTGGTGTTGTGCTTTCTACATGTTGGCTTTGCAGTTGCATCTGTTGATTACTTGCTGCTGTGTTGTTGTGGTGGATGTTCTGTGTGTTCTATGCTTTTTATACTGCTGCATTTGATGCAGTTTCCACTAAAATGCAGCCAGTATTTTATTGCAGGCAATTATTTTACCTGTAAGCCCCAGCTAAATATATCTGCTAGTCCTTCTAGAGTAATAGAAAAACTGAAGGAGGCATTTGTAAACAGGAATTTGATTCTCCTCAGCAGTATTATTTCAATCTGTTACAAATCTAAGAGCTAAGAGGATATTTTAAGAGTTTGTATATGATTTTTAAAATGCCATGTGTCTAGAATAAGAGGAAATATTTTTATTGCTGCATTTCCAGAATACAGTTGGCAGAAGTATTTAGAATTTCTTAAAAGCATCATGAGTGTGTGAAGTAGTTCAATAAACAGTGTGGGGTTGGCTCTTTTCTGTTCTTAAAGCACAGTAAGTTGTAGAAAACTGACTCATTTGGAATTCCAGCAATAAATGCACTGTGTGGATTTGACAAGAACACATCCATGGAAAACAGACACATCCTGCTTGGTTTTGTACCAGTAGATTATTGTCACACCGAACATGGGAAGCTGCCAACCTCACTATGTGACATTTTTAGGTGCACTACCAAAAAATTTCTCCATTTATATTCTTTTTACTAGTTATAGTTCAATTTTATATACGTTCTTGTGTATATGTTTATTTATTGGATACTTCAATGTGAAGATCCAAGCTATATGTTTCCTATACATCAGATTTAGAATATAATTTCATTTTTCAGTACGGAACGTGTGCCTAACTCTTCACTAAACCTGAATTACTTGCAGAAAAGGTATTCAAAAAGAAAAGACAGAGAGAAGATTAACAGCTTGATTACATAATTGGAGTTGTATTCTTGGGCCTTTAGTTCATATCTGTTGGGAAGTTGGAGCACAGGCTTAATCTTACTGCTGTGAGACATCCTTTTATCACAGCTGTTTACACAATTCAGTGTCTAAATGTTTGCAGGGCTGGGACCAGAGCTAAGGCCTTGTCATTTTAGCTTCTGCATTGGAGAGAGAAAGGATAGTGTTGTGATTTAAATTATAAATTATCCCTTTAAAGCACCTCAGCCCCCAATTCATCTGTAGTGCTAGATGCATTTTAGTGCTTGAAGCACACAGCCCTGTCCCCACTTTAAACCATGTTAGCTTCTGATTTTTTTAGTTTCACTCTTCATTTTCAGGTGAATTACGATTTTATCATTATTTTAAAATTGATCTCTAATAGTTTTACTTTAAAGTATAGTTCCATGAAGCCTAAACTTCTGAAGAAGTCTAGAAGTTTTCTTCTTTTCAGAAGAAAAGCTGCCAGGATTGGTATGAACCCCCTATCTCCAGTTAACTGATTGAAAAAATAAGATTGAGTTGTTGTGCTCTCAATTTTATGTTGCTTTGGCAGTTCTTTTTACAGAATTAGAAACCTTATTTCATAGGTAGCATTGGGGAAAAATGCATCTTGTTGACTACATTCATATTGACAAAATGCGTTTTGCAATTGTAAATCTTGTGGCTGGCCCCTTTAGTTGGCAACCAGAGCTGGGAAAAACTACTCAAGCATTTCTTCTAGAGAAGGACATTTATTCTGGTGACTGAGACCAATGCCTTTGGTCTGTGTTGGAGGTCTTTTGGTCTCCAAACAGAGTTTAAAGTTTCGGCCATAATTTGAAAGGCAGAAAATTACTCAGACTGTGCCTCCTGAAGGGATCATTTCTGTCCCCTTGGCAGCTGGCCAACACTGCAATTAGCAGTGGTGTCTAATGCTGGCAAATATAACAAGGTCATTATCATTACATAGAAGAGGGGAGTTACTTGGCAGAGCAACTCTTCATGAGACTCTTTAGCTTAAATTATTTTGAAGTAACCTCCAAGGCATGCTGCAGAAGCTCGAAGTGTTCCGGGTTTTTAAGGGAGCATGAGGATATGTAACTGGGTATGAGAGGAGAGTGAGCAGCTTTCCTGGAGTTTTTCCAAACTCCTGTCTCTATTTGACTTTTAAATGCTGCTGGCTGACAGATGATTTAATTGTGCTTCAGTATTTAAGCTTCTGGGAAGTTTTTAGAAACTTAATTGTTGTCATGCACCGAGTACTTTGTCTACGTCTCGTATTTTTAGAGTCAAATTTGGGGGGAAAAAAGGGAAATATAGTAGAAAAGGGACTAAAATCACTACCATTGAGATTTGCTCCTGCAGTTCATTTGCAGCAATAAAATAACAAGGCAAGCAACAGTTAAAATGGAATTTTCAGTAGTCTGACCAGGACTCATCCATTCTTTTGGGAGGGAGGTATGAGGAGATCCTTTCCTATTCCCAATTCCTTGCTCTTCCTCCCTCTCTCTCTTCCATTTGCTTCCTCTTCCTCCCTCCTTCCCATTCACTCTTCCCATCTCCCAGCTGTTCATCTCCCCAAAAGGACCTTCTCACCACTCCCAGGGCAAATTCAGGAGGCAGAACTGGTGTTAGCACTTTCAACTGCTGCGTGTCTCAGTCTGTACCCACTCCAAGGTGCTGGAGAGGCTGAATGAGCTTTCTCACTTTGCAGAACCCTCTGGGCATCCTTTCTCCCCATGTTTTTTAGTCAGTTCATCCTCAAATGGTTGGGAATGCCTGGTGGAAGGGTGCCCTGTCTGGAAGGGTAACTAGAACAATCAAACACAGCTTTATTGCATGTACAAAATTAGTCCTGGGGCATGTTATCTTTTGGGATGAAATTTCACACTTTAAATTTTGGTCTGTTTTAGTGTCCCAAGTTCCCTGTGCCCACCAAGCTCTGTGGCGCAGAACGTTTCCCCAAGGGACACTAGAGAACATTATCACTTTTTTAAACTAGATTTTTATCAGTTGCCAACTTTATTTTTTAAACAAAGTGAACACAATGATATACTTCTGTTCCAATGGAGGATTGATAATGAGCAATGATCATTGCTACTGGAAGAATATTTTGCTCTTAGGTCCTTTTGATAACTCTGGGGCTTTTTCTGAAGAGGAGACTTTTTGCCTTATCCCATTTGTTTTCTTCTGTTTGCCCATTACTAACTGTAGAAGAAACCGAGCGGGGAAGAGCCCTTTTCTTGAGCAAAGATCCTTCCCTACTATTTCCTACCATTTTTTGAGGTGGTGTATTGTCACTAACGGTGTAAAGCCTTGTCCTTTGTCACTGTGGATCTGTTGCATGCCAGTGCTGTGGTGTTGGTTGGTGTGTGCTGCTGAGCAAGTCATGTCCTGCATCCATCTGCTCCCGTGTCGTGTTTCATCTGAGTTTCACTGGGGCATCCCAAGAGCCCATCTGGCCTGGACAAACCTGCTGTGTTTAGATGCTGCAGACTGCCAGTGGCATTACTTGAAAGATCCCTCCTTAATTGCATGATTGAATTGGCATTGGTTGTAATTTCTTGGAGTTAATTAAGCACGTGCACCAATGGATTGGTTGTAAGAAAAGAGATTGGATTGGATATTACTTTTTTTCATGGGGGAAAATAAAAAGAAAAAAGAAAAGAAAAAGTCCAAAAGGTTTCCACATAAGGAATTACAGCAAATGCTGATAGTGCTGTGTAAGCCATGTCAACACCATCCCATCCACTCCAAATTATTGATTGCCAATATGGGGGTGGCCTGTTACATCTCTGAATTCTGCTGTGACTAAAGCTTGGAAACTGTGCACCTTCTGGGGTAAAAGAGTGTTTTCACAGTCGTATTTATTTCTTTGTTTTGTTGCATCTGCTTACATGTCACTATTCCGTCAATTCTGGTTTTAATTTTCTTTTAATGGAGAATCAGGCACACAGTGTGCAGCTCTAATCCAGCATGGAGAAAAAACCAAAGTCACAAAGTTACACAATAAAGTGAAAACATAAAAATTCTGAGTTTTATTAGTTTATTAGAATTCACTGCTAAATTGTACCTAAACGTGACATATATTATGAAACCAAATAATATGTAAATTATTGTGAATTGAAGAGATGATGCTGTGAAATTCTTGTGCATATTTCTTCTAAGAACCTATGCTGGTTTTTAAATAGTTAAAAACACGATGTTTCCATGATTCACGAATAATCATCCAGTACTTGCATATTTCTAAACTCAGATTTCAAATTCTGTATTTATAGTATAACTTTATTTTACTCTATTGCTTTAGCTGTAGATATTTTGTAAGGCTTGCATTTTTGCAGAAGTGATTAGAATGCCACCAGTTAAGTCTGTCACTTTGCAAAAAAAAAAAAAAAAAAATATTAGAGAGAGAATTTACAAAGGGACGTTTAGCTATTTATTTTCAACATCTCATTGCACAGATCCCATGTGCAGTCATTATTTTCATGATAAGCAAGAGTAAGACCAGTTATATGATTGCATTGGATTTTTCTTTTTTAAAAATAGTTTTGTGATCAAACTGCCTAGGTTTCTTATGAAAGATAAAATTCATTTTCTACCTAATGCTGAAGTTGCTGTTTAATAGTCTGTAAATTTTAGGGCTGCTTTTTTTTTTTTTTTTTTTTTTTTTTTTTTTTTTTTTTNTTTTTTTTTTTTTTGGTAAATGTCCACTTCTTTCTTTCTCATCTGCAGTAATGAAATGCTCTTGGATGATAGCCATGCACTGTATTGTTTTGCTGAATTCCGTTGTTTTCTAACCTTAGCATCAACGAGATCCTCGGCTCAATGAAATTTTATTTCCCTTTTATGACACAAAAAGAGCAATGCAGATAATTGAGACATATGAGCCAGATGAAGACTTGAAGAGGAAAGGTAAATGGGGGAGGGAATTCAGTATTCACCGGGTTTAGGCATTTGGGAAATTTGTTCTGAAGCATTCAGACTTTTAAAAGGGAATTTACAGTCCCTGTGGTCTGGGGACAAGCACTTGTGTAGGGTACTGGACCAGGAAACTGCTCTGCTGAAAAAATATCTCCCCCTCAAAATCAGATTTGTTTTTTTTTTTAAGAAGGATTATTACCCTGATCCAGATTAGAGTGTGGCTACAAATCCTGATAGAAAAGGGAGAGGCTGGATTGAGTAAATACGGAACAGAAGAGACTCCTTCCAGCAACAAGGCAACGTGCAAGTGACAGTGGTCAGGGTCTCAGAGAGACAACAAATCTCTGCAAAGTACAGATACTGTGCAAAAATACACAAGGAATTGCCATATGCATCCACCTTCTTATGATATAATCTCTCTAGTGCATGAGGGCATCAGCCTGGCTCAGAACAGGTTGTTTTAAGTGGGTAAATTGAAAAATGTTGTCTCCAGGCAGAGTTGTAGGAAGTTCCTGCAAGGCATACTTGGGCTGCTCATGTCCTGCGCTGCTGTGAGTGTGGGAGGTGTCAGTGGCTGAGCTTAGTTCCCGGTTCTTACCCGTTTTGCTGCAGCAGCTGTGTTGGGATCAACTGCAGAAATGAAAAACATTGCTTTCCCCACCTGAGCTCCCTGCCCTTTTCTCTGGGTTGCTGTTGTCGTGAGCAGCAGAGAGGAGACTGCAGCTTTGCAAAGCCCAATTTCTTGTCCTAACAAGAATCCTCTTTCACAGACATTTAGGCTCATGGGTCGAGGCAGAAGTATTTGTACATCCAGCAGTGCTGCAGCCTCTGAGGGTGAGGGATGTGCAAAGCAGGCAATGGAAGGAGGCAGCATCTAAGCTTGCCCCAGTAAAGCCTGACACTTTCCCTCCCTCTCTAAATGAAATAAATTCTCAAAGTGTTAATTGCTTTTTGTCAGCTCTATCCCATTTTATTTATAATTTTTAAAGACACTCCTCTTTGATTGTTGGTGCTAGTGTATTTTAAATATTTTCCAACACAAGGAAGGTGTGCTAATGTGGCTGCCACCTGTTAAGATGGAAGGTGTAAAAACTTATTTTCTGAAGGTGGAAATAAATCTAAAATTGAAAAAAAAATTCAACCACGGCTAATTATTTAGCTTCTTTGATTGATTTTATTTCTGTCAGGTTTCAATAAATGTGGAAAACCCTTTGCAGGGATGGGGTTATGGAGAATGACAACAAAACAGTGGAAATCCCCTCTGAGTCTTCCTCTAGGAGGTCTCAGCACTGGCTGTTCTCTTCAGCTTCTTTTCCCTTCTTAGATAAAACTTTGCTGTTGAGCAAAATAGTTGAGGACAACACTTCTTTCCTTTGGTTGTTTTTGTTTTTTTTTTTAAATCATGAAATTTAAGAAACAAGGATGAAAAAGGCAGTAGCAATAAGCAGCTGACTCTTCCTCAGTCACATTTCAGTGACAGGAGTGAGTAAAGCTGAATGGGTTAATGCTGGGCAGTTCAGCAACCAGAATCTGCTCAGGAACACTGCAAACCCCAATTCTTCCACCTGGTGAAGTAAAAATACAAAGTCTGAGCTGCTGAACACACAGAGCTCTGTTGAGTTGCTGAGGTCTCAGCTGTGCTCTGTCGAGAACATTCATCCAGCTGTGACATTTCTCCACAAGATGATGCACTAGGAGCATGGATCATCTGAGATATGCTGTGCTGCTGCTTTAAAGTACGTGGTGATAACAAAATAAAACCATTCTTCAAGTCGAAAATTCCCTTTTACCCCCTTTCTTTCATACTCAGGATCAGCCAAGAGGACTTGAGTAAAACAGTCTGAAACAGTTCACCTCTGGCTGACACCAAGCACAGAAAGTTTAAGCCCCAGTAAAGGATTTTTTCAGAAAGCTAGGAATAGAATGGAAACTGGGATCACTCCACTTCTCTGTATAAAAGAAAAATAGACTTAAAGAAAATAAAAATAGGACTGCTGCAACCTTGTCTTAACAATAGCTGAGTGTTCATAAATTACTTCAGAGAAAGTGACATCAAAATTAGTGCCAGGTAACCGTTCCCTGCGGCAGCTCTTTGTGAGTAATCCCTTCTTCCCTATCACAGATAGTTTTCATTTTTCAGACTCTTGGTCTCTTTAAAACTGATATTGCCGTACTAATTATTTCTAATTTGGTGTCATTAAAAATTACCCCTTGATTTGTATTTTTTTGTACTTTATTGAAGCATAGACCCGCAGACAGATGAGAGAGAGGTGTTATGAGTTCTGTGTTCTGAATTCCTGCATGTCCCATGTTCATTGTAGATTTCTGTTTTCATGTTTTCATTTACAAAGGTGTATTTCGAAGAGTAAACTGGGAGGTATTTTAGATTTTCCTAATGTTTTGTTAATGAACCACTGAACCACTGTGAAGATTTTCAGGTGCACATCCCCGTGTTTCTGTCAGTGGGAAACTGGGTCTCTGCACAAGCTGGTTGCCAGTGATGTAGCACAGGACTAAATATGAAAGAGGGGAGAAAAGGACCATAGAAGCTTGGTCTATGCAAGCTCACAGTCCCTGACTTAAAAGGTCCCAGAGATCAAAAATTTTGGGACTGTTGTGAGGAGATGTCACTGCTTATTTGCCTTCTTCACCTCCTTCTGCTGCCTTAGTTTTGCTGACGGTGAGTGCTGGACCTCAGGTGTTGAACTGGTGGGCACCTGCTTTTTAATTTGGTTATCTGGGAACATAATGGCACATTTTACACCAGCTGCTGGTCAGCCTGGAGCAGAGGAAGGGGAGAGCTGTTTGCTTGCAGGAACCTGTGTAAATAACAGCTTCTGTGCTAGAATTCCTGCTCTCTGTGATGGTTTGACTCTTATTGACTCTAAATTTCTGGTGGTAATTTACCATGCCTTCTTCTTCCTTCCAGGAGTCATATCCAGTGATGGGTTTTGCAGATACTTGATGTCAGATGAAAACGCCCCAGTTTTCCTAGACCGTTTGGAATTGTACCAAGAAATGGACCATCCTCTGGCTCATTATTTCATCAGTTCCTCTCACAATACCTATTTAACAGGCAGGCAGTTTGGTGGCAAGTCTTCCGTGGAGATGTACAGACAAGTGCTTTTGGCTGGATGCAGGTTGGAAGCAGGAGATAATAAATATTTGTCTTAATAAATCTTAAGACTTTAAACCAGAAATACTACATAAAGTATCTTGGTGTTGATATATTGTACAGTTGAATGTATAAATATGTTAGTGTGGCAAATGAAAACACACGTGTTTAAGAATCTTACTTTTCTTACAAAATTCCAGGCAGAGAGACGTAGAAATTGATATAAAGAGAGAGTTTGTGAGAAAGTTAATAGAAATTTGATCTCAAAATGACAGCTGAAGAATTTCAGAGGGCTTTCTGCTTTATAATTACGAAGTTTATATGTAAGGAGTTTTTAATGAGAATCAGGAAATTTGTGATTTCCTGCTTAATTTCTTGACTTACCAGAATGAAAATAAGAACAGCGACACAGTGCTAAAGACATTATTGTCCAGATGAGAATATATTGCCTCACACATGCCATATTTAAGGTGGTATATCCAAAGTTATAGAAGAAGTCTGAAATAACACATGTACAGCTTAGGAAGAGTTGTGCAATGCCCAAAACTGATTTGCAACTTACTGCTCTGACTGTCACTGCTAAAATGTGTCCCATGTAGCTCACCTGTAATGAAACACTAAGTTTATTTTTCTTGGATCTTTAGGTGTGTTGAGCTGGACTGTTGGGATGGCAAAGGCGAAGACCAGGAACCAATAATAACCCATGGGAAAGCAATGTGCACAGACATTCTTTTCAAGGTAAACGCCTGGCCTCTACACCTGGCAGCAGACCCCAGGAGAAACCCTGGACAAGCATCCAAGCAGGGAACCCTCCTCTCCTCAGCACTGGAATGCTGCTGCTGTGTGATGGACTGACATGGGCAGGATTTCTGGCCCAGACTTTGGGATCGTTTCTGCCTTGCATCACCCAGCTCTGTGCTCCATCTGCCTTTCTGCAGAAACTGCAGAGAGCAGCCTTGCTGCTTTTGCCCTGCTTCTTCACATCCTGGGGCCCTTTGAACCACAGAATAATTATATTCTTTGTTGTTTGAGAAGTTCCTTAGCTGTGGAAAAAGCCTGAAGATGCAGGAGTATCTCTGGGGGTAGGAATTCTCCCTGGCAGTAGGTGATAGCAGCAGGTCCATTAATGGTTGTGGGTGAAGGTGCCATCCTGCTGCAGGTGCAGCAAGGTTGTGGAGCATCAAAAGCACAGGATTTTTCTCCTTCTCTATTCATTTGCACATTTAAGACAGCCCTGTGTTTCTTAGGGTGGGGTGGATAATAAAAAAAGTCCCTTTTATTATGTTTTTAATTTGATCCATTCTAACTTGTATCCTATTGTTGCTTTTTTAATAGGATGTAATTCAAGCCATTAAGGAAACAGCATTTGTTACATCAGAGTACCCTGTCATTCTTTCATTTGAAAATCACTGCAGGTATGTAGAGCCCATTTTTAATTTTTAAATTGTGCATTGTCTGAGAGAGAAGATATAGTTTAAAATACTATGATATAATACTTGAAAACTGTGGAGGGAGGTATGCAAGCATACTGAATGTCACCTAATATACTGTTAATATACTAATCAATCCTTTATGTAGCTTAATTATGACAATAATTTTATCTGTGATAAAGTGTGAAATGTATTTGGATGTTCCATTAGCTGTGTGAGATTCAGCTGTTCTACTTTTTTGGTCTTCTTAAAAATAGACTTTTATTGACAGTATAATTACAGTAAAGTAATACTTCTCAATTGAAACAAAGTGGGCAGTATATAATTTGGGATGTCTACATTACTTAGTATTATTCTTTTGTGCTGAGTGATAGTGATTTCTTTTTTATATTTAAAAATTAATTGACATAATCTTTTCCAGCAAATACCAACAGTACAAGATGTCAAAATACTGTGAAGATCTTTTTGGAGATCTCCTGTTGAAGCAGCCTCTAGAAACACATCCAGTATGTTGCATTTTGCCAGTCTCTCTATTTTTTGTATTAGTTTTATTTGAAAGAGGTGATAAACTGAGATCGTATCACCTTTAGTGCTGTTCACTGCCGGTCCTGTGCTTTCAGAAATGACTGATGGTTTTGGGTGGCTGTGCTGTTTGGTACAAACTTGTCTTGATCTGATTTGTTTAATCTCTTCTGTACAGGGCTCTGGCAAGCAGCCTGGGGAAATCCTCCCCCCTTGATGTGTGACGTAATATCAGCACCCACATAAAAATACATCACATACATTGTCTTTGCAGCTCATACCTCACTCTGAAATTGCCAGTCACTGTTTAAAAACAATTCATTATAACAATTAACTATGAATTGCATGGTCTCAGCTGAAGAAATGTCTTCTTTCAGCTGTACGTTGCATGTTTTGTGCTCCAGGTCAGGTCCTGCAGTGTAGGTGGCCCCACTACTGCGTTAAGAATTAAGTTAATCACCAAGAGTTTCCTGCAGTCTCATTTGGACTGTCAAGTGCACTGTAATCCACATGCACTGCGCTCTCCTGCATGGCAGGAGATAACAGCACACACTCCTTCACAAACACAGTATTTGAGACTTAACAGCTTGTTACACAGCACTTGCTACTCCTCCTCCAGACCTTCCTCACTCCTTACAGTGAGCTCACTGTGTGCCAGCAGCCACCCAAAGCCTGCAGATGCTCTGTGGTGCTGTGGGGGGCCACAGCAAGAAGGACTCTGACTTACCTTTCAGTGGCCATGGCAAGGGGGGGCTCCTGGCATTATCATCCCTAGAGCTTTGCTTTTCCTGGCTTTCCCTGCATGATGCAGGGGCAGCAGCACACAAGGCTTGGTGAATGTCAGGTGTTTGCCCTGAAAAGTGCATCCCAAAGAACTAAATCTGCAGTGTCCCCCCTGTGATGTTTGTAGCACTCTGCCACATCCCTCACGAAAAGCTTCCAGCATCTCTCTGGGAAGCCTAGAATAGAGCTGGCCAAAGGCTGCCATGCCTCTACCTCGGGGGACAGTATTTAGCCTCAGCTGTCTGTGCTGTGTAGCACCACTGAGCCTTCTGCATTTTGTGTCCTTTCCTCCTGGTGGGTGAATTCAGTTCCCAGCTGCTCACAAAGCAAACACTGCAGAGATGGCAGGAGGAGCTTGGAGCGTGTCCTTTGCAAGTGCTTGGATCCTGATAACCTGGGCTAGGGACTGGTGGAGGCAGGTTTGGGAGAGACATGGCACTTGGCCGAAGCAGATTTGGTTTTGAGTAAAAGCAAATATTTGTCCAAACGGGCATCCAAGTACGGCCTTGTCTGGGAATGCAGCCTGGCAGGAATGAGCTCTGCGGCACTGACATCTAGTGGAGTTACAGGCCCAGTGCTGTCGGGAGCGAATGTGTTCTCTCCATCCAGCTGAAACTCCCTGCCTGAAACAGCCTGCTTGGTGTGGAGGGTCCTTACCCTCCCACGGAGGGGGTTTCCACCCATTCTCCTGGGCTTGGGTTGATATGGGGGAGTTGTTTGTTTGTTTTTGTTTTGTTTTTCTTTTTTTTAAATTTTTTTTTGTTTGATTTGTTACTTTGTTATTTGTTTCTTTTTTTGGGGGGGTGGTGTTGTTTTGGGGTGGGCTTTCTTCTGGGTTGGTATTTGTCACCTCTGCTGCTTTTATTTGGTTTCAATTTGTGGTGCTTTGTTCTTTTGTTTGTTCACCTGAAGTTCCGCTTCTCTTTAGCTCCAAGATGGTTCAAGAGATAAGAATATCTGAATAGTTGCTCTAAGAATTGTCACTATTTATGGAAATACCTTCTACTCCTGTATCATTTAGGCTTCACTGAAAAGCCCAGTCTGTTATGGTGCTGAGAATGTCAGGTTGTGGGTTTAATCGCTGTATGGGCCATTCACTTGAGAGTTGGACTTGATGACCCTCGTGGGTCCCTTCCAACTCAGAACATTCTGTGATTATACCAGCAACTCCCTGAAAAATATTCTTAGCAAGCCTGAGGTGAAGAGGGTGCTAATTACCTTACCCAAACCTCTGTTTCTTAGCCTCAATGATGTGATGGAGACAAATCAGAGGATTTCATACTTTTTCTCTTTTCTGTATAATATTTTTTCTCCTTCCCTAAACTGGAACAAACCTTTTATTGATACTTCCGTGTGTGTGGATATGAAACTTCCCCTTTGCCTTTGACAAATACTGAATTTGTGACCCTGCTGGCAAAACCAGTCCCCATTACCTCGCTGAGGACTGGGTACTTTTCCATTCCCCAGTGCCAGTCCATTTCCACTCTCCAAGTGTGTGGGTCGCTGCAGCTCGAGGGGACCATAAAAGGTGACTTATTTAGAGATCAAATGAACAGGAGATAAGCTGTGGCTTGGGCTGTGTGAACCTCAGGGAGGGGAGGAGGGAAAGTAGGAATTCCTCTGACAAGGATATGCAGGTCACATCCACGTGCCCTGCGAGGCAGGAGAGATGGGAAAATGTTTGGAGCAGTGCAGCTCAGGGTGGCACAGGCTGGAGAGCTGAGTGCTGCCTTCATCCAGCAGCTTTACCTGGGTACAGCTTCCCCCTGGGATGGGGAAGAAGCAGAGGAAACTGTAACTGCAGTCACACAACCTTCTGGTTGTTCACTGCCCCTTGGTATGGCTGTCCTAAAATCCCAGTCCCCAACAGGGATACGGAGAGTCCAAATAGCTGTTGTTATTATTAAGCATTTGCTTTGAATTGTTTTACAGCTTGAACAAGGTAAAGCCTTACCATCTCCTAATGACCTCAAAAGAAAGATTCTCATAAAGAATAAAAGGCTGAAACCTGAAGTAGAAAAGAGTAAGTAACTTTTGTTGAATATTAAATAAACAAAAGTCCAGACAGCTACAAACAGACTTCGTTACTGAAGTTTCCAGATTGTTTGTACTTTAGTGTTGGAAGAATATGAATTATATGTAAATAACATCTGGTTTGCCCTTGTGTTTCGTGTGAGAGCACCAGTCTAGGCCTTGATATCAGCATGCTGCACAGGCACAGACAGACCCAGAAATGTAATCCTGGGACTTTTATCAGACTCTGGTTGAGCTAAAATACAAGGCAGATAGAATCTCTTGTAAATTCTGCCGACACTGGTCTGTTTGCATTGCTGTGTTTTTCCAGGATAAGCATGAAATGAAATGGAATTTCAAATTGCTCTTCTTGCTGTTGTTGCCAGTTCTGATATTTATCTTCTTTCAGTAACAATAATGTTGCTATATTAGTTTCCAGTATGGCTGTAATGATAAACCCTGGTCCTTCTCCATTCAAAGATAAGCATCCAGACCTTGCACTGGCTGCAGTAATACATGGCTGTGCTCCTCCTGTCAAACTGAAATGGAAACACAATTGAAAGTCCAAGCACTTTGCCTCCATTTACATGGATCAAGCACAGAAGAGACAGTTGTCTGTTCATTCTGTGAGGAAGTAACATGCTTGCTCCAAAGACTTTTGAAGTCTGTGGAAATTTAGGTGGAATTTCTTCACAGAAAAGGTGATGAGACATTGGAATGGGCTGCTAGTGGAGTCACCATCCCTGGAGGTGTTTAAGGAAAGACTGGATGTGGCACTCAACCACTCTGGTTGACAGAGGTGGTGGTTCAGTCAGAGGTTGGATTCCATCCCAGAGGCCTTTTCCAACCTAATTGATCCTGTGCTTCTGTGAAATATTTTTCTTAACTTCAGTGAGCTTTGGACACTGCCCTTACTTTTCAGATCTAACAACAGTCTGTGTTTATTAATGCTTATTTACTTACTCTCTAAAATTTTATCCCCAGCTGAGAAGTCAGAGGGCTCGTTAAATAGAAGTAGATCTGAGGATCAGGGAATCATTTGTGATGGGTCTCTTGTACTTCTTTGTGCTACAAACTGTTCATGTCACGACTAATTTAATTTTATTTTTCACATTAACAGAACAGCTTGATGCTCTGAAAAAGATGATGGAGGCTGGGGAAACTTCTGCTCCCGTAAATATCCTGGAGGATGATAACGAAGAGGAGATAGAAAGCGGTGAGGATTTCCTGGAGAAGGGCTCTCAGGCATTGCCTGTGGTAGATCAGTGGGCTGGGCGCTCCTTAGCCACCTGCCTGTGGTCTGTGGCAGCAGCAACAGGTCTGGGCTCAGTGCAGGACTATTTGTACAGACCTCAGTCTTTCCACCTCATCCCAGGCAATTTTAACTTCTATTTACTGTTCAGAAGTTATGTTGGAGCACCAACCAAATCAGATTTTCATTCTGCCTGTGAGGGAGAGACTAAGAAGTTGTGATTTTTGCTTTGAAAACATTTATTGTCACTGTGTTTAACACTTGTGTCAACATCAGAGGGGATTGTTGCGTTTTACTTTATCCGGGTAAAATGAAGGGTGGGATTTTTGTTGCCAGCCCTCAGTTTTCCTCAATGTAAATGTCCAGTTCTTAGCCAGTGATGTGGCCAGCAGAGAAAAATACATGTGTTTAGGGGGTGATCCAGCCTGTCTGTTTTAAATGTCCACCTTCAGAAGGTGCAGTCACACCCTGCCTGCAAATGTCTGAACCAAAGGACTGTCCTGTGACCTGTGTCACAATGAATGTCCCAGCTTTAGCCTACCACCTGGTCCTCTCATATATTTTACTTTTTTTTTCCCTTTACTTTTTAGCTTTCAGTACTGTAGGTTCTAATGGAAAATCACCTTAAAATCAAATGAGAACAATTCCCTTTAGTGGGAGTACACAAGGAGTCTGACAATGCACTCAAGAAGCCTGAGCACTGGCATCTTCTTAGATCTTTATTTAAAGATCTAAGAAGATCTTTAAGTAAAGATTAATAAGATCTTATTTCTTGTTATTTCCCCAGGCTATTGGTGGGGGTTTTTGCACTTTTGCTAAGCAAAATACTGATTACTTCAAAAATACAGCAAATAAAATTTCTTTTACTAACCATCTCAGCATTTAGCTGCAATTGACTGCACTTAGAAACAGTTAACTAAGTCCTAGAAATCTAATACCCTGGATTTTATTCCTGTTGTTAAAAAATGCCAAACTCAAACCTGTGAATTCAGCTGTCATTTGTTTCATGCCTTGCAAAGAAAGCAGCAGTTGCTGTGGGGTTTGCACTGATCCTTTTTGTTTTCTGTGCAGCTGACCAGGAAGAAGAAGCTCATCCTGAGTACAAATTTGGAAGTGACCTTACTGTGGATGATTACAGTCAAAAAGAAGCTGTTGCCATCAGTGTCAAAAAGGTGGGATTGCTTCTTTCATATATATTTTTATGACAGCTTTCCATGGAGGTTGTTGCAAAAGGCTCTCTGCTTTGTGGAAACACCAGAGCACTTGTCAGAAGATTCAAACCTGAGATCTTCACCATGTGTTCCTTACCTTTAGCTTTATGAGAACATAAAGCTTTGTAGCCAAAAATACTCTCCCCTTGTTCAGGTAGGATATACTCATTGAGGAAACAGAATCAGCATGTATGGAACAGTATACAAGTGGAGGATTTAATCAGAAATACTAATTAAAGGCAGCAAACAGTTTCCTGCTCCAGCATCTGATATTTTACCTTGCATCTCAGGTGCAGAATCCTAATAAGAGGTGGAACATCGGCTTCCTTGCTCAGCAGTGTTTTTGCAGGGCTGCATTCTGTGTCTTCACTGCAGGGTTTTCCTGCATCATTTTTCATGGTTAACCCTTAGGGCAGGTTCTCTCTTCCACCTACAGCAGTGAAGGCAAAACAGAACAATAATTCCCGGTGGGGTGGTGTGGCAGGGGGGCTCTATCAGGCAGCCAGCTGGCAGACAGGGAAAAAGTTCTCTTTATTCCACTCATACCTGACAATTACAGTTTATCAGTCTGTGCTCAGTAACTTGAATATTAGTTGATGGTAATTAGATACAGAATATTGCAATTCAGAACTCAGCTGCTCTGGTACTGAAGGCATTCGTGCTGCTTGATACAGAGAAAAGCCCATGGGTGAGGGCTGAGGTACCTTATCATATTCCTCTGTCACTCAAGTATTTTGGCCACTTCTTTCCTTCTGCTTGGTTTCCTTTGGATCTTTCTCCAGACAGAAGTATAAGTGTGGAAAATCAGCAATATGTCTGTAGCAGTATCAGGGACATCAGACTTGCCTTCCATGTATCTCTGCAAGTCAACAACTTTGGTTCTTCGGGACTTTATGGATCCTCCCACTGAAGTATCATTTCATTTCTTTGCTTTAGGGCAGTTTCATTTACTAAGTCAGCTGGTCTTTAACTACCTGAATGTTTTGGGGTGTTTTGGTTGGGTGGGTTTTTTGGTGGTGGTGTTGTTTTGAGGATTGTTTTTTTGTTTCTGGATTAGGCTCTCATCCTCAGCGCATGTCCTTGTAACTTCTCTGCTTCTTTGCTGATCAGTGACTTGATCTTTATTCTGTAGGAATGTACATTCAATGCCAAGACAATATTTATCTAAGATTCTCAGTACTGGTAGCTTTTAATTGAAGGCAGACACCAGACTGCCCCATTACACATTGCATCTTGAGACAAGCCTTCTCCAGTGTGAACATTTCAAGCACAGTTTACAGCACTCTTAACCCTCAGTTTTCAGAGCAGTTTGCACATCCAGGTCAGGTGATCATTGTTATGGTGTCTTTATCTGGGTGTGTTATTCTTTCATTCTTCTCTGAAACTTCCTGTCCCCAGCATCTAGTGATAGCTTTGGTTCAGGCTTAACTGTCTGGCATCCTTCATCCTATTCCCATGGCTGAGTTTCAGATCTTGTGTATCCAAATTTGGAATAGACTACGAATTTTTGAAAGTGTATGGGACAGATGAGCCATGCAGGAAGGTGGAAAAGGGTTCACTTTTTTCTAAATGCATTAATTTTTTGAGGATTTTTTTCTCCTTACTGTGAATGTTTCCTATTGCTTTTTCTTTGGGTAATGTATATATATTTTTTTTCCCTTAGGCTGTTGAAGATTCTGAGCAAGAAAACAGTAAAAAGGTGACACAGGATGTAATGTAGTTTATTTTGTTGCTTTTTATATAACATGCATATTACTTACCATGCATTCTCAGTGGTTTAACAATTTTATGCTCAGTTTCACCGCACCTATTTTTGGGAGTGACTCTACCTCCTTTTGTCCTCTAGGGCTTCTTCTGCTTTCATACTGGGGTCAGGGCTGTCAGAAAATTTGGGGACAGACAGGAGTGCATGACCTTTGCCTGCTTAGAAGTATCTGATCTCAGTCTCCAATGTCATGCACTGGCAAACCACTTCTCTGAATGATGTTGAGATGTACCATCCCTGCTTTATTTTTTCCTCTGCCCTTACCCTGACTGCTCTTTGTTTTCCTCTCTCTTTTTCTTCCTTTTGCTTTCCCTTGGGACTTCTGCATTTATCTTCTCCCAGGAATCCCTTCTGTAAGACTCTTCCCACCTCTTTCCACTCTCCTCCTCCTCTTCTCTCATTCAAGCTGCTCCTGTTCATAACTACACTTTGTTTCAGTCTCTGTTGTTTTTAAATGGGTTCTGCTTCTTTTCTTGAGGGATGGGGAGGTGTAAATAACATGGAGATCAACTTTCCTCCCTTGTTTTCTCTACCCCCTAAAAGGGCCGTGTGCTGTTGTAACCATTCCTTTGTTTCTGTGGACTTTAAGAAACATTCCATCCTTACCCCTTTCTTAACTCAGTTTTGAAGTGGTGAACAGTGCAGAGTATAGCCCTAGTCTAAAAATTAAGGGTCTGCCGGGAATAAAATAAAATCAATGGCTAGTACATTGTCTTGGGACACTGTCTTTGAGCCAAAGTGTCACTAATAGTCACAGAGCTGTACCTGCAGGGTACCATTGCCTGGGCACTGAGGCATCATAATCTCTTTGACTCCCTTTTCACTGTGGTTAGTTTAGTTGTAGGTGTGGATGGATCAAGGTAGTCAAATATGATTAGCTGTTCGGAGCAGTCAACAGGAGGCACTTTAAAGAGCCCTGGATTTTAGAAGATGGGTGGTCGGTTCTTCCTGAGTTAATGGTCTTTCAAAAGTTAAGACACTGAAAAGAACCGGTATCGTTGAGTAAATTTTGCCTGAATTTGACCTGAGCTCTGTTAACAGCTATTGACCTAGTAAACAAAAATAAACCCCTGTTTTCTACTGACACAGGGATGTGCTGTTTGGCATATTTTGGGATCAGATCTGTGAACTCTCAGTATGCACATTTCAGAAAAGCAGTTGGGTTGAGCCCTGATGATCAGCACTAAAATATGGTGTCAGTTTGATTTCACGGGCTGCTGGAAGTTTAATTCAGTCTAAAATGCACATACAACAATGTGTACCTGGACTCATTCTGCTAACTCAGTAATTCTCTGCAGTCAGAAAATTGTGTTCCTTGTGACTATAATCACCTCATACCAAGGCATAAATGGTTCCACTTCACATGGTTTTCATTCTTTGAGATGATGTGTCTGCACTGCCTAGCAGGCAGAGGTGCCATAATGCTGGCAGGCGGGTTCACTTTTCCCTTACTCGCCCTTCTCAGAGAGTAAATGAGTTGCAGTAGTGTAGGTTCTGTGAACTGAGTTTTTCTCCAAGCCCAGAAAGGGCTTGGTAGTGCTTCCTCTTACTGACTGTTTTCTCAGTCAGTCAGGAAGGAGAACTTCTGGCAAACACGAGCTGCAGTCTGAAAATAAAAAGCAGCACTGCAAGGATGCTTGAATACACTTCATACTACCCAGCAGAAAGTCAATGTCAGCCTACAGTCAGATTTTTGGTCACTGGTGCACTGGTAGAACAGCCAAACGTGCATGTGTGGGAAAAACCTGATGGATGTGCCAAGATTGCTTAGCTGTACAGAGATTTTTTTTTTTTTTTTTCAGTGAAAAGAATGTATTTCAAACTGGTTTAGGGAAAGGCAAATATTGGACAGGTAGAGCCAATTAAGAAGTGCTTCCTGATGTGGGTTTCTAGCAGACGAGATATTTGTAGAAAACTCTACATTTTGTTATAAATAACGTGCCTATTTATATAGGTGATGGATTCAGGTTTTTATCGGTTGAAGTGGATAAGAATATGAACTTGGTACGGTGTTTCTTGTTGGTCTCGTGACATCTGTTTGTCTAGTGAAGGCTGTGGTTCCTACCTTTTGGTTTGCTTCTGTTAGTAAAGATTAATAGAGGAACCTATTTGTGTTTCGATGTTGATAAAATTCTACTGAGTGCCAAGCATACACAGTTTCTATCAGAAAATGCATATTAAATCACAGTTTTTGGAATTTATTTGGCAAAGATGGATCATTATCTCCCAGCATTGTTCAGGCTGTTGGAATATTTATCTTTTATCCCAGGGTTATCCTACTAACTTCATATAATATTTACCCACTGCTTAGGAGCTTCTCTATCATCAGCCCTCTTGCATGCATCCTGTAACACTGAGAGTCTTATATCAGCAAGAAAATAAATTTTAGCTTGTGACACTAAACTTCCACTCTTCTTGTATTAATTTGCACTGTCTTTAACCTTCTGCAGATTTGGCTATAATTTTGCCCCACCTTTGAAAAACCCACCCAACAACAGTATTTGCACGCAGAAATGGTGATTGTTCTTTTTAATGTGTTTTCAGGGTTTAGTAACTGTGGAAGATGAACAAGCGTGGATGGCATCTTACAAATATGTAGGTGCCACAACCAATATACATCCATATTTATCAACAATGGTCAACTATGCTCAACCTGTAAAATTTCAAGGTTTCGATGTAGCAGAAGGTAACACAAAAGGTTGAATGAAATACAAGTATTTGCTTAACCTAGGTAGTTTTTTTAATCTCTACATTTCCTGCATTTAGGAATAAAGGTGTAAGATTTTTATAGTTTAATGACCATTATCAGTATATTTGTAGACCTGTTTCCTTGAATGTAAAGTTAGCATGTTGTTCCATTTGTCATCCACACGGAGTCACTAAATTACTGGGAGAATATGAAGCTGTTGAGGTTGGCTCTATTCCATGGGCCTTTCCAACTGAAAGGCTTTTTTCAGTTTGTCTCTGCAATAAGGTGAGCACGAGTGTCACACTGGTCAGCAGTGAGCTGATACTGCACACCAGAAAATTTATCATGTTGGTTTGTCTTATCCACCACACAACTCAGGCTCTGAATAACAATGATGTCCTAAACAAAAATAAAAAGAAAATTTAGTTGATTTCCCAAGGAGTGAGACAGAAAAGCGAGTCAGAAATACTATGAAATTTCTCATCACTGTAAATTGATTCTATAAAATTTCTCGTCACTGTAATTTGATTCTATGAAATTTCTTGTCACTTTAATTTGATTCTGTGAGTAATAGATAATGGGGAAAGAGACCAAAAATTGCTGTGTCCTGCTGTTATAGTGCATGATTTTGAGTTGTGATTCGTCATTACAGAAGTGTTTTAAAATGTCTTGTCTTTTCTTTCTAGAACGTAATATTCACCATAACATGTCCTCTTTCAATGAATCGGTCGGACTGGGGTATTTGAAGACTCATGCCATTGAGTTTGTGAAGTATCCTTTCACCTCCTCATCCCACTTTTCTGCCAATCCTAAAATTAAACAGTGCACCTTTCTAGATTCAGTGTTGCACAAAGGAAAAGGAGTAGCACCTCATGGAAGGAGAAATAGTGAGATTAACATAAAAAAGCATGTTTTGATGTTGAAATACCGAAGATACCAGGACACGGCTCTACATTTCTATGATGTTTTTATTTCATTTTCCTTGATGAATTCCATAGTTACAATAAACGACAAATGAGTCGGATATACCCAAAGGGAGGCCGCGTGGATTCCAGTAATTACATGCCTCAAATTTTCTGGAACGCTGGCTGCCAGATGGTCTCACTGAACTATCAGACCCCAGGTAGGCAGCAACGACCAGTGAACCTCAATCCTAAAGAATGGCTTGGGCAGTAACTCTCCAACAGATGCCATGGATTTGCTTCTGGCATTTTTTGAGGAAACAGACATATGGCTAAATAATACAGCGGGGTGGAATTACAGAAGCGTAAGACAAGGAGCAATAAAAAAAAAAAAAAGCCATGCACAAAAGGAAAATTCGGCCCCCTTTTATGGAAAAATAATGGAGTGCTGCATCTTCTCACAGAAATGTTTTTTATTGATAATAAGTGTTAATTACAGGGAAATCAGTGCTTTCACAAAACACAGCTCTGGCACGGTTGGGTGCATGTCTGCAGAGCAAAGATGGAGTGCAGGCAGATTAAGATGGTGAAAAGTAATGACTGTGTGACAAATGCATTTCTAGACCAGTTATTGTGAGGTGTTAGGAGTCATGTGCTCAGCAGCAGAGGATGAGGTCTGAGATCTCAGCTGAGAGAATGATGCCAGGGGATGGAAATGCCTCTCCACAGGGTGGTCTGAGAGGAGATGCATTGTTCCTGTTTATTGAAGGTGTGAGTACAGCAGGGCAGGCTTTTTGTGGTTTTGATTGGGTTTTTAAATTTATCTAGGAATGTCTTCAGTCATATATATAACAGGCCCGTTCTCCATTGCCTTTTTCTGGCTGTGGCAGTGCTTTTGTGCTTGCTTCCCCCTCCCTGAATGGTGTCTTTGGAACTGCAGACACTCCTCATGGTCATCCCCTGAGCTCTGTCCTGCAAAACCATGGCCCACTTTCACCAGTTGAGGAAGGAGAAGGGATGCACTGGAATACGCTGATTGTAGAGTACTCCTCTGGACATGACAGGGAGGCTGGAGCAGAAATACAAACCTCCCTCTGCTCCCAGCACTGCATCTGCCCACTGCATGTCATTCCCAATCCCTTTATATTGCAAATTAAGAGTAGTAATTATCTGAGTTTCCTGTATTCCTCTTCTGTGATCCAACTGTCCTGTCAAGATGAGGATGATTGAGGAAATAAAGGTTACAGCTGCCCAGTAAATCCAGTAATAACTGGTATGGGGGTATGAAAATCTTGTATTTTGGATATCAGAACACCAACAGGATAGGCTTTGAAGGCACAGTCAGTTGGGCAAGAGAGATACATGTTTTGTTTCTAAACCAGGAGATTATGTTCTTGTGTAAGTAGAAAGCTGCAGGAAAACATTTCATTTTTTACAAAGTTCTGGAGAGGGTTGGATGAGAGGGAGGTTGTTACATGTTTATGATACGTCTTTCTATACAAGTGCTATAACAATGCACTCACTAAAACTCACGCTTTTAAATGTTAAAACTAAGCAATGCTGCTGTGATCTTTTTGGGGTTTTTTTGAGGTTTTTTTTATTCAACTAAGTCCACAGAAAACCAGTGGGATATGCACCTCACCTTCTTTAAAACATCAGGGTACAGACAGCTTCATCAGAGGTAGTTAGTTGTCTCTGGTCATTGTGACAGAATGTGTTTGAATTCAGGGAAAGACTGTTTCCTAAGCACAGCATGGACTTCAGCATGCTTGGTAAAGCAAGGTAAATTACTCCTGTGAAAAAACATGAAGTTTTCCTGTTGCTTCCTTTTATTTCTTAGTTGTGGGTTTTATATGCATTAAATTAAACTTTTATTTAAACTTACTATGCTGGAAAAACAGTCTTATTTTTCGATCTAGTTCATGATCTGCGTTATTCAGCAGGAAAGTTAGTAAATTTTCTCTCTTGACAGATTTAGCAATGCAGTTGAATCAAGGAAAATTTGAATACAATGGATCATGCGGGTGAGTGATATGATTTAAACTGTTGTCACTGTGTATGAGAGTCCTTTACAAGGTTTAATAAAATTTTGTCACTATTAATTATGTGTTACAAAAGGAAAATAGGATGCCTGGTGAAGAGTAGAAATTAGCAGAGTTCAGGGAGAGTTATCCCCCATAAGGAAGTATTCTAATGAATATCCCTTTAATGATGCCAGTTTTTAAATGAGATCGAAGAGGCTTTGTGTTCATATTGTGAAGATCATGAATACTGTACACAGTTATTTAAATAATTCCATCTCCACCTTCTGTTCTCAGCCTTTCTTTGAAGATATGCCTCAGAATGGGGATTCACTGCACACATCACAGAATTGCCAAATTTACTTGGACAAGTGGAATCTGAACACACAGGGAACACATTTAATCTGTGTACTCGTAATTGGAGCACAGATTTCACAGAAAATACTGAAGTGTTTCATCTAAGTTCTTGCTCATGACTTTTGCATGACAAAGGATGTTCAAGTGATGCTGATTTTTCTCAAATGTTGAGCATAGACCTTAATAGGATAGACTGATCATTAGCACCAGGAGAAAAGGAGAAGTTTAATGAATCATAGGAGATGACATTCCAGAAACACATTAGAATCTGCAAACTCTTCCTGGGAAGGAACTACTCTTTTACTATTGCAGATCTTACTCAGAAAGAGAATCTGGGTAGATGGAGCTTGGTAAAATTCCTCATTTGCAGAATGGACACAGAGTGCTCAGCCATTCCATGCCTTTATTGCACTCCAAAAGAGACTCTTGGCTTTGACAAAGGTGCAGCCTATGTGATTTCAGTCAAAATAACAAGAATAGAAGAAAACCAAAGCTTTCTTATGGCAGAGTTTGTTTCCTTTCTTGCTGGACCCACCAGCTTAGTAAGAGAGTATCTCTTTACTCTTGCCAAATTCTCTGAAGGAGAGGCAAAATTATCATCTAAATTCCTGGATTCTTATAGCAGTTTTTTGATAATAATGTAGTGGTAATGCATGGTAATATTTTGATATCCATTGTAAATGTGGTGGTGTTTCAGTGACAGAAAGGAAATGAAAAACTGAGCATTTCCATCTCTCTGTACTGTTCTCAGAATTGCAGCTTTCATGCTGATGATACAAGAGCATTTCAGCATTTTTTTATTTGAGCAGGCTAAAAACAGAGGCTAAGGATAGTTCTGTCCCAACTTACTTTAAATTAACAAAATATTAAGAAATCACTTTTCTAATGGGAGAAACACATTTTTAATGGAAGAAAAAGGAGTAGTATTACTTTCAAACAGAAACCATGTTATTGAAAAATGGGTGAAAACATTGGCATTCTTCCCACTGGAATGTTTCTGGCATTTTTTAATCTCTGAATTCTGTCTAGGCCTTTATAATATTGTGTACCAATGATTCACTAGAGAGACTAAGGGTGGATGAAAATTAATCTTCTAGCAGCTTTGTCTGTCAGGCTTGCAGAGTTAGCAAGATTTTTCTAGTTCCAGTTCCACATTTCCTTCCATCAGTGGGAGAGAATGTCTGTAATGTGCAGCCTTTCTGCAGTGCTGTTTCATTTTGAGGGCAGAATCCTTGGGTTTTGGTGCATCAGAGCACATCTTGGCTTCATTGATATGTTGATCCAGTGTGAGGTCCTCAGGGAGGTAATGTGAGTGTTATTGTGGTGGTACCTCTCATGCTGCTGTAATTAACAATCTGTCAGCACTGACATTATCAGTTGTTTCCCCCAAGGTTTCATAACCGCAATGAAAGAATTAGCTTCAAGCTGAAATTCAGTCTGTGAGTCTTGAACTCTAAGGAACTGCTTCATTTAGAAAAAATAAAATTGAAAAATCCCTCTGTGCTTTTCCAAAGTGTTAAAGTATTAAAACAAATGGGAGCATCTGTGTTTTATTATATTGTAAGTCCCTATATTTTTAAACTGTATTATTCAGTTGTTTTGAAATGTCCTTGATTATATTACGTTTATTTTTATCTTAAAAATCCCAGATTGATTTCATCTCTCAGTAGCTGGTAATTCAAAATGAAAATTAAAATTTATCTGTGTTCCAGACAACTGTAATACTTTCTTTTACTTCCTCACACTTGCAGCTGGAATGAGTCTGTATTTTACAGTGCTGTGGGAGAGCTCATTGTTTAAAGGCAGAACGTCCATTTCCTGTGTATTTCATACAATTTTAATTTCCAAACAAGAATCATTTTCTCTTTTTTTTTCCTTGAAATAAGGTATCTACTAAAGCCAGATTTCATGCGACGACCAGACAGGACGTTTGACCCGTTCTCTGAAACTCCTGTAGATGGTGTTATTGCAGCAACGTGTTCTGTACAGGTAAAACAGCAACAGACAGCTGGCATCACATCCAAAAGCACATTTAAAATCAGAAATTCAGACATTTAAAATCAGAATTTTGTTGGAAATAGGATATATGCAGTAGATGTGCTTGGACTGGGTAGATTTTGGCAAATTGTTTCCTTTTCTTTTTTTTTTTTAATATTGCTGGCTAAGATGTCTTTGTTTACTTGGTCTGAGTGGAATATGACGGAATTAGAAATTATGTGTTATTACACATTGTCATACTTAACAGCCTTCATGGTCTTTTTGAAATACTTGAGCCCACACAAATGGATAAAGGAGTGAAATTCATTCCCATGTACAGAATGAAATTCCACATCACTTGTCACCACAGAGCAGGAAGGATTCTGGGCACATGTGGACAGGATATTTTCAAAATTAACGGAGAAAAATGGTTGATGTGAGGAAGGCCCTAACTTTGGAGTTATCTATGAGTAACAAAGTCCATAAAACTCCTGTTGTAGTTTTAAAACATGATTAGGTATCAAATTTTGGAAGGAGGCTGAAGATTCTAAAACCTGTTTTGTGAGCAAAAGACTGCGGCTTTCATTTACCATTTTCCAGGTACCGCATTTAAATTTCACACCATGGAAATTTAGATTTCCACGCTGGCCAGGCATCCCTCATGCATTCTAGATGTTGAACTAAGTTCCATTTGCACCTCCAGAAGAATAAACATGTTTTATTAATGTTGTTTTTCTTAAATGGTAATTAAAGCACGGTCTCTCCAAGAAGGAAGTGGGATCAAATAGTTTCTAGGTAATATATTTTGACAGTTACTTTTGTTTTGTAGCTAAAACCAGTATAAAATTCCATATAAGTTTTGTAATTGAGGAGTTGAGTGGACCAAAAGCCACCAGGGACACCCCTCAGCCACATAACTTTTCAGATCTCTTATCCAGAGTGTTCCCTGGAAGGATGTTAGGTCATGGAAACAAAAGGATTTGGAATGAGTTTAGGTCTGTGAAATCGTGTTTCAGTTTGTTTCTTCCCTCCTTGATTGTAGTAACGAAAACATTAGCTGTGTTCTTAAGTAATAGATCATCTTGATGAAATAAAAATTTTCCCTGGAGTAATCACCTGCTGTGGCTAGATTGATCTTGACTTGGAGTGAAATGGCAACAAATTTTCATATATATAATGATACAGAGGAATCGTGTGGGTTTTTGTTGTTTTCACTTTAGAAGCTTCCTGCACTTTCCACACATAATATGGAGTCAGACTGGCACATGGTTAGTTTCAAACCTTCACCTAAGTGAAAGCAGAGCAATAATTTCCTTTCACCTCTTGTGGTCAAGATGTATCATAGAAAAAAGTGCTTCTGAACAGAATGTTTGAAGTTGTGGAATAGCAGTGCCAACTCTGGTTGTTCCGTTCAGTGTTTTCAGGCAGTGAACGCATCTGTGAGACACTGGCTGGTGGGGATGACTGACAACTGGTAACACCACAGCACAGTCATTTCAGATGAAGGTTATATTTATATAATCTGATCACAAAAGCTTTTCTGAAGAGGTGCACTTTGAAATACACCATTTTCCTATGAGGAACTAAATGTGTCTGCCAGCTATAAACCATTTTTCCGAGTGATGTCAGTAAAAAATGACCACTATTTCTGATATCTTTAACTTCCACTGCTTTTCCCTACTCTGTTCCTGTGCTGCAGGTGATATCTGGCCAGTTCTTGTCAGACAAGAAGATTGGGACCTACGTGGAGGTGGACATGTACGGGCTGCCCACGGACACGATCCGCAAGGAGTTCCGCACGCGCATGGTGATGAACAACGGCCTGAACCCCGTGTACAACGAGGAGTCCTTTGTCTTCAGGAAGGTAGGATGTAGGATCTCTGCCAAGCACACTCCGTGGTTTGCTTGTGCCCGTGAGCTGCCCCGCCCTCCCTGCTTCAGCCTGACTGCTCACACGGATGAGTGCTGCTCCCATGGAAAAGGGTTTGTAGGGCCCCTGTTTACTGCAGTAAACAATGTAAAGCTGAAATCAGCTTTCAAGAGGCTGCTTGGTTTTGCTTAGTTTTGATTTCTTTTTTTTTGTTGTTTTTTTTTTTAATTTTGCTTTGGTTTTATTTTTCTAATGGATAACCTCTGTAGCTATCACATGAATTTTTTTTGTTGTTTTTGTTTCCATTTGGCTTTTTCCTCCCCTTTGCTTCCTCCTCCCACTTGGAGGTAGCCACCTCCTCTGTGACCATGCCTGTGTTCAAGGTATGCAGTCTGCTCAGAATGAGCCCCGCTGGTGGACACCATCATTCCCTGGAGATTTCTTCTTCCCTGCCCTGGCAGTGGCTGCTATCTTGCACTGTTCCTTCAGCCCAGAGGGCAGGTGAGATGCTGCATCCAAAGCTAAGGTCAATGTCATTACATGGAAAAGTTGGAAGGGTGCTGTGTTCCTCAGGCGTGTTGCCTGCTCCCTCCTTCAGTAGTCCATGTGCATCATGTACCTTTTTCTTTGGTTTTTTTTTCAATACCAAAAGGAAAACAACCCTTTTCTTCTTGGCATGGGGGATTTAAAGAGAGAGACCATTTGTCCGTGTTCAGTTTTTATCTCTCAGTCTTTATATATATATATATGATACCCATATATATATTTATTTTATTTTTCTTCTGTCGCCTGGAGTTTCATCCAGACTACATGTGTTACAGTGCTGTCTTTGATAACATCTGTTTTGCTTACACCTGTTTTGTTGTCATGCGAAATTGTTGCTCCTTTATTCCAAAGTTCAGACTTTTATTCCAAAGTTCAGACTTTGCTGAGTGGTGATAATTCTTCACACTTGGGTATATTACACACTTAATCTGCTTTCCCAACAGCATAGCAAGTTTTTAATAGAAATTTAGTTGATGCAAGAGTTTTTCCTGAACTCATATTCTGGAATGGCTGTGACTTCAAGTGCTTTTCTCCGTGTGTGAGGAGGCACAGATGCTTATGCACGAGCAATTCTGCTGCCCATGACTTGCTGGCCATATCTGCTGCTGTCTGATTTCTTACATCAAAAGGGCCATAAATTCCTGTGCAACCTGTGTGTTGGGACATGGGTAGGGAGGCTGAGGCCAGGATTTCTCATCACTACTCTTCAGTGAGCAATCCCAAGGTCACGTGTTCTCTTGTACTCTTAGGTCAGCCAAGAGATTTGTTTTCTTCACCTCAGGCCCTTTTCATAGCTTAGCAATGTAATCAACACACATTGAAGATAAAGCAGGTGAGTGGCAGGAACACAGCAGGAAGGATTCCTCTAGCTGGAGTTACTGAAGGCACGGGGTGCAGTGTGCTGAAACATCATGAGAGGCTGGAAGTGCCTACCAGGATACCACAGAACAAATTAATGGAGAGGGAACAATAAACTTAGTCCCCATTTCTGCTCCTTGGCAAATCTATGTCAAAGACCATCACGTAATGAAAGATGTGCTGATCTGTGACCTGTAGGGGAGAGATCTTACCTGCCCTGTTTGGGTTGCAATGTTCTCCTCAGGCTGATGCTACATAGTTGTTTTCAGGTACTGTGTTTGATTGTTCTTCTGTCACGTTTTCTCGTTTTTATTTTAATTAAAATAAAGTTTCGGTCATTCTAACCTGGGTTCTGTGTTGTCCCTCTGTGGTGTGAGGGGAGGAGGGAGTAAGTGCTGGTGGTGACCTGTGCTGGGAGTATTAAGCTGTAGTTGGGTAGAGCAAGATATCCATGTACTGCTCACATGGGTTCAGAGACCAAAAGCAGCCTTAATTTTGTGCCCCTCAAGGCTGAAAATGGAAGTGGCAGGGGGAAAGTCTAAGGGAGAAGGCAGACACAGTTTACTGAGGTCTTCCCTTTTATCCTACAGGTGTTGGTGAATAACACCAGGTAGGGAAGGAGTGGGAAATCTTTCCCAGTGTATGATTGAGGTGGGCTGGCAGAGGAGCTGCACCTCTGTTAGTCTGCGTCCTCCTCACTGCTCCATGCACAGAGGCAGCACCTTTGCTCCAGGGAGGGCAGGGGATCTCTTTGTTCCTGTCCTGGTCAGCCCAGGTGGGGACTGCCAGATGCAGGAGGCTGCAGCATCCCTGCTCCCCCTGCATGCCTTGAACCCCCCGTGTCCTGAGTGCAGCACACCCACCTCTGCTGGCAGCACAGCATTGCAGCAGCTCAGACATCCCCATCAGCCTGTGCTTGCCCTCTCCTTGCCCTTTTGGATGCATCCCAAATCCTATCTTTCTGTCATAATTCCTCCTGATCCAGCACTACCTGCCCTTTGATTGCTGCTGTATTTGTCATTTCCCATGCAGTATTTACCTGCCTTCTTATCACTGTCACCAGTCTTCAGCAACGAAAAAAAAAAATAAACATACAAAATATTTAGCTGGTGTAACTGTGAGCTGCAGGATTTACATAATCTGAAATCTACCCATTATTTAGGGGTGAAAAAAAGCTTTTCTAGGAAAGATTAATTTTGAAAAGTGAGGGTTGCAGGGAATGACCTGATCTTTCAGTGATGATAGTTTGTGGCATCCAAAGTTCACACACGGGAGGCGGGGAGGGAGCTGCTCTGTCAGTGTCATTGAATGTCTGCATTTTGTGGCTTTCCAGGTTATCCTCCCTGATCTTGCTGTCCTGAGAATAGCAGTGTATGATGACAATAATAAGCTGATTGGTCAGAGGATCCTGCCTCTGGATGGGCTGCAAGCAGGTTACAGACACATTTCCCTTCGGAATGAGGGCAACAAACCACTCTCTCTTCCCACGGTTTTCTGCAACATTGTGCTTAAAACATACGTGCCTGATGGTTTTGGAGGTGAGATTAGCCTTTATCTTGGTGTGCTGTGGCTCTTGAGTGTTGGTGTGTGAGCCTGAAAGTGCTCCAGTGTCACTGTGCCAGCCAGGAGCACACGTGCAGTGCTGGAGGATGGAAAGAATCAGCATTTCTAGCTTTCTATAAGTCCTTGGAGTCTCTCAATATTGAGTTAACAAATCTGCTTTTTGACCAAGTGCCTGCCTCAGTGTTAATGATAAAAGCATCTATCTACTAAATGACAAAATAATGTGGAAAATAAGCTGCTACTACTCAGCTTAATTTCATTTTCCCTATTGACAATTTAGAAGGAGTCTTTTTTTCTAATTATATATTGTCTGACAAATATCTGTAAGGTTAGGATGTACTTTATCTATATTGGTTGGCCTATAAGTATTAAAAATACATGCAGAAACATAGGGGTTTTTTTCCAACAAAACCAATTCTATATTCTTGGGAATATTGGTGTATTTTTAGAAATGGCCAGTGAAATAATTCAGCATCCAAAACTTCTCTGCATTTTTCTCTCCCGATTTTACATGTCTTTAGTCTGGTTTAATTGTTTTTTTGGGTTCTCAGAAAAGTTATTTTAATGTGAGCCATTTCCACAGTCAGGTTGGCAGAGCTGTGGTAATTTGTACTGAACGGTGGCAAATTGCCACGTGTGTGTGGGAACAAAGAGCTGACAATAATCATCACACCACTAAAATCAGAGTAATGCCTGAGCTCCCCCTGAGGGAAAGGGCTTCTTCACCCCAGATGAAATTTGCTTGTACATTGGACAATACATAAACCATTTAAAACTTTAACATAGGGATTACACAAAATGTCAGTGCTCTGGTTCTGCAGAAATTACCTTAGGGGGTCACTGGTGAAAGATTATTGATCAAACCAATGTTTTTCTCTTCACAAAACCTATTTCAAACCTGATGTGATGCAAAGAATGGCTGCACTTCTCTGAGTGTGGTTTCCATAGTAGAAACTGGAGAAAGGGAAGGTTGACCTAACCTTTCTTCAAGCCTGTGCATACCCAGACTTTAAAAAACTACCAGGCTGAGACTTCGGTAACAATATTTCATGGGGAAAAGGTGTCACAGAAGCATTTGTGTTGTTCACATGTGAAATCCTGGTTTCTGGCAGGTCAGTTGGAGTTTTGCCACAGGCCTTGGAGCACCACCATGCCATTATGCAGCACGTTTCATCCACAGTATTTAACTGCAGGGACTTTGTCTCAAGAGAAATGTAATGCTTAAACTTGAGATTCTCAAGGGTAATTGAACCATCAATCTCAGAGACATGTTTAAGTGTGTCCTTTAATTCTTGCCTGAACTGAAGCTTTTGACAGTAAATGGCTCAGTTAAAATATTTTCTGAACTAAGGATGTGCTTCTGATTTGAGATTGATGTTTTATGATACCAGACTTTTTTTAAGAATAGAATTTAAACTTAGCACTGAGTCTGATGTGGCTTGAGCTGCTGAGTCTGCTGGACTCATAAGGAGAAAAGATGTGTTTATTTTACTTTTCAAACTGCATTCTGCACATGCAGGAGTGAAAGATTTGTTCCTCAAAAGGAATTTCAACACCAGCTTGGAATTTGCAAATTGTGTGCCACACTGCCAGCAGTGCTGTGGATGGTTTATTCGATAGAGGTAGGAAAACATGGCTACTCCCAAGTAAAAATATTGTTACAGTAAAATGCTGCTAGAACAGGAGGACTGGTGGTTGTAGTTTACTGACAGCAATGGCAAAAACAGACTCCACATTAACAGGAACTAAATGAGATCAATTATAGTTCTCCTCTCCCTTCCCAGATAGGCTGGATGTGCCTCATGTATTTTCCTCATTGATATAGAACAGCAGCATGATGAACAACTGGGAAATAACTTCTGACACTCGGGGGGGATCATTAGTATTCTGCTGGCATGGGGTTTTTAATTACTTATCATCTGCAGTGAACTTCTCATTGTTTTATGAGCTATCATTAGGATCTCCATGGTTGTTTTAGCAAACCTGTAGGAAGGTAGAGCTTGAGTCAGTAGCTGCCTACTTTCTTTTTTCTTTCTTTTTTGTTTTTTTAACCTGTATGAGTAAGATTTTAAAATGTGCCCTGAATAATAACTAGAACGGGTGATGCATTGTAGCCTTTAAAAATGTGTGTTTTTCCTTTTTTATTTTATAGCTTTGTGATTTCTTGTGGTTTATTTGCATCAGCCCCTCTGTTCCCCATAAAACCACAATAATGGCACAAATTGATGCAAATGAAGAAGCATTCTCCAAAGAGAAGCTTCTATTATAGAATTCTGTAGTGAGTAAGCCTGGCTGCTTAGCTTAGTGGTTGGTGCCCTCTGTAATGTAATCTTCTAGTGATTTTCAGAGTTTTATATTTAATTGCAGTTCTTCCACAAAATGCTGCTCCCCACCCCCAGCTCACCTCCCTGGGGAGACAGGGGAGCACAAGCAGAGGACAAATGCTTGAGAGGCAGGGATGAGTCACGTCCCCCTCAGAAGTGCTGAGCCTTTGGTGATGTGCTTGTGTGGTTCCTTGCACAATCCACAGAGGTCCTGCTCTCCCCAACACGTTAGTCATTTTTACCTAGAAGCTCGTGATAATCAGGTTCAATTTTGAAGTGACGCATGGTGCTGGCAGGGTAGCCCTGGGTTTTCATTGGAAAGTGCGTGCCAAGGACAAAAAGACATCCTTAATGAGTTAGGGAGAGGAGAAACAGTCGGTGCTGAGCCACAATCCATTGCCACGGCTAAAAATAAATTCTACATGGCTTTTGTGAATGTGAAATAAATTTCAGAAGACATCAATGGGTCACAGCAGTTGTTGGAGATGACCTATTTGTGCAGATAAACAGATCTCAAGGGTAATGCTAAGTGTTTAATACAAGTTTTGTGGGAATGGGAGACCTGTCTGTGCTGTGGCTTCAGAGGAACATCCCACAGAACAATTCAGCTTGGGAGGGAGATGATACAGCCCAGCCCCTACTTTGAGCAAGAAGTTTCTTGCCAACCCTTTTGATGGGTTGGATATTTTCACTTTTTTTTTGACTGTTGGAGTTAAGCACAGAAGGAGATGATTTGATATGCAGATTAAAAATTCCTGGGACTTTGGCATCCAGTAAACCTGTCCTTGCACATTTATCACTGCACAGGGGAAACAGATTCAATAATGTGTCTGGTGCCCAGGGCTGTGGTACCACTGGTGGTGCTGTGTCATGTGCAAGATTCAGATGTTGGTCATTCCTGGAAAAGCCATTTCACAGCCTGCCACATCCCAGACATGAAATATCACAAAGGCTACTGGGAATAGATTTACCTGATTGCTTTAATCCACCTGAAACTGCTCTTTAGCTAGGAAATATAATGGCATTATCTGCAATTCCCTGCAATCCCATGTCAGCCAGCACCCCTCACCAAGGGACAAAGTTAGTGCTTTGTGGCTCAGGAGATCCCATCCTGGTCTCAAATTCTCAGTCATTACCTGGGAGGAAGTTAGAGCAGTCTGAGAGAGTCATTGGGTTTTTCCTAAATAAAGTACCTAGATTAATACCACACCTCGGTGCATTATGAACTGTTCCATCCTCCAGGTGCTGTGGAAATAAGCACCTCCAGTCCTGCCAAGTTCACTACAGAAAGCTGGACTCTTGTTGCAAGCCATGTCTCATAATAACAGGGATAGAATAAAGCCTTTGTAAAATACTAATTTCCAGATGCCTCCAAAGCTCACAAAAAGATGATTTTTTTTTTCTTGTAGATATTGTGGATGCTTTATCAGATCCAAAGAAATTTTTGTCTATCACAGAAAAAAGAGCAGACCAAATGAGAGCTATGGGTATTGAAACTGTAAGTAGAATCAATGACAAACACAACCCACTTATGTCCACGCTGTGTTCTTTATTTAAAGTAAACTGGCCCTTCTCCAATCAATGCTATCATTTCTCATTTTCAAACATAAGCTTCTTTGTCTGGCTTATGTCATTTACTGAAATACTCACTGGATTTTCATGGATCACATTAATATATCCTTTAGGAGGACAGATTTTAATAAATGGGGATAGAGTTTTATTTTAGTAAGTAGCTATTTGAAATAGGTTATAAATGCTTTACTCTAGTGTTGTTTGAAAACGTGTTGCAATTTTATTACGTTGACGGTAAGCCAGTTCAGCAATATTCCCAACTATTTCCACTGCAGGTAAAACAACAATCAATTTATTATGGTGTTTCTTTCAGAGTGATATAGCTGACGTACCAAATGACACTTCAAAGAATGACAGAAAAGGAAAAGCCAATAACCCCAAAGCCAACGTGACACCTCAGAGCAGCTCTGAGCTTCGACCAAGCACCACTGCAGGCTTCGGCACTGACGCTAAGAAAGGTACACAAAAGCCACTGCTCTGCTCTGAAGTGATTCAGAAAGCTGCAGAGAAGCCCTCATTAGTCAAGTTTAATTTTGGAGTTATATTCATTCTTATCGTTTTGCCTTTGGGAGTTGTCTTTGTCTAACTGCAAGTGAATTTTGTGTATTACTAAAATGGCCGTATAAAGGTAATGCAGCTTTGTTTCACAAAGTGACCTCTTCATGTAGCTGTATACCTGTAATATACAGCTATATATTTTTTTAATACATGTGTGTATATTTTAACCTGCATGGCTCTGGGAATAGTTTACTAGTAAAGATTGCTGGAGCAGTGCCTATAGGAGTGACTATTATCTGGCATAGTCCACAGAAACTCTTCTGCTTTTTTTCTCCCCTCACAAATCCCTTGGCAAGGTTGCAGATTTAAGTAATTAAAGGTATTTAGAATTCACTGGATTCTGTGGAGATTTCCCAACAATTGGAAATGTTTTCGCAGTGTGGTTTTATTCTGAATAGTGATTATGGAAATGGCATGTTTATTGTAAAAAAAAAAACAAATTAAATGTGCTCATTTATAAGCGAATAAGTATTTTTTCCTAACTCTTCAACGTTCACTCTACAAAGTCATTTTATACAGTCAAATGGGATTATTTGTTCCTCCCATATCATCACAGGTAATGAAGATTAAGTGAGAAAACAAATTTGTACAGCTGAATGAAAGACAATAGATATTTCTGTTAATGGGCCTCAAGAATTAGAAGGTGATTGACTCGCTCATCCACCCTGGCCCAAAGGTATTGACAGAAGGGAAAAGGAGCACGGAGAGCTCTTGTTCTCAAATTTAACCCGTGGCCGAGTGCACACTTGGGAAGGGATCTCCAGAGAATCCAAATGCCATTTCTCTGGAGTCCCTTTTGGCAATGAATCAAAGCTTCAGGTTGTCTCTGACACCTGGACACTTTCAAAAGCTCTTCCTTGGTGTAAAGCCCAGGTCACTTTTTTTTAATGCAGTGAGGTGTTTTCGTATTTCATGTATCATGACCAAGATGCATAAGTGTTAGTTTTATTGTGATAGATGAAGCATGAAATTTGCTGGGATTGACAACTGATTCCTGCTGGCCATGGAGTCAGACCAAAGGAAATGTTCTATGCAGTAGTTCTAGGTAGTAAATGTTTTGAAATAAAATCCTGAGGAAGTCTGTTTAGAAACCCAGCAGCCTGATGCAGGCCTGCTTTTAAACTGAGGTTACAGAACTTAACACTTCCCTGACTGCAATTTATATCCGTGTTCTTGCATGTGAAAATAGGGCTGCTCGTTTTTATATCCCATGTAATGATCCTTATTTTGTGTTTCTTACATCTGTCATTTACTAAGATCTGAATAATTCTACCACTGTTCAAATATACAGCTCATCTTGCTATTAGAAATTACTTGCTGTTAGAAATTACAGCAAAGTGGGGAAGGCTTTCAAATGCACAAGAAGGTGGGGTTTTTTTGGTCTCAGATTTTCAGCAAGAGTTAAATCATTCGTGTTTCTGACAACTTCAGCCTCTAGCTGTGCCTACATCTGCTCCTGTCTCATTTGCTAGACTAATGTTGATACCATACACTTGAGCAGAGTCTTATGCTTCTAAGAAAAGAAAAATTCATATTCCCTGAGGAGATTGCCTACCTCTCCTCCTCCCATCTTTTTTTCTTCTTTCACAGTGTCTGAGCATTTTCCAGTTAAATTCACCTTAAAAGCCAGAAAGTCCTTTTCAAGGCAAAGGAAATCTTATAGTCCATAGACATTATTAAGAGTACTTAATATATTTGCAGTGTATTTATACACAGGCAAGCATTTCTGTGTGAAACCTCAGAAAAACCTAAAAATTACAACCGTCATGGCATTGTATTGACATTTTTTATTAACACTTACATATAGGATGTGCTTAGTAGTTTTTAAAAATCCCATATTATGTTACAAAGCATTTATTAAAGCATAAACATTAAATGAGATCAGGTTTTGTTTGCATTGCAGTTAAAGTGATCAAAACATTGTCATTCATCTACATAGTAGATCATAGTTAGTCTTGTGTGATGGAAATTTCATTAGAATTTTCACTTCTTTTGGTTTTCTGTTTCTCCTTCATTTTTAAACTTTAATTTTGGAGCACACTTCTGCTCCTTTTCCCATGGCCTGGTATTAAGCAAAATGCAAATTTTGTTTTTGTTACCACACAGGCTGCAAGTTAATTTTCCCACCTGTGTTTTAACCTGAGAAGAAGCACACCTAGCCTCAGTTTTGTAGTCATGTAGAACCCTACCCAAGAAACTTCCCGACTGCAAGAAGTGGGGCCAGAACAGTCTCCAGCTAGAGACCAAAATCCTGAAGTTGTTTTAAGATTCATAAATGGTTTGCTGTGTTTGTGAAAAGGAGCTTTTTTCAGTTCTTAGATTGCTGTGTTTTGACACTTCAGTCCAGAGCTGTAAGAGATTAAAATACAGTCATCGATTCAATTCTTTTTCCACAAGGCAATTGATTGAAGAGTGCATGAAAAAAGGAAATTACTGTATTTTAGCTGTATCTTGACAAATAATTTTCTCATTAACCTGTGATAATTTTAGGTGGCGAAAAACAATTAATTAATTAATCGTTAAGTTAAATGTAGGTAGCTGTGGTAAAACTCAAATTTTAAATATGAGGTATACTAGTATGTATGAAGTTTTAGCTAAACTTTATCAATACCTTCCCAGGTATAGACCTGATTCCTCAAGTGAAGATAGAAGACTTAAAGCAAATGAAGGTAAGTATTGACACAAGCTTTTCAGCATGTGCTCCTACATTTTTGTTTTAAGTAGCCAGGATTTCACCTGGTTAAAGCCAAGATGGCCACAGAAAAATTGATTTACCTTCTCTTTTTTCAGGCTTATATAAAGCATTTAAAGAAACAGCAGAAAGAGCTGAATGCCTTAAAGAAGAAACATGCCAAGGTATGATCATTAGGAGTTCTCTGAGCCTAATTGAAAACAGTTGCTCGATAGCACAGGCAGTTCCTAATTAAATTAGAAGGGAAGACTAAGGAATGGGAGTTGGACTGCCAAGAAAGGCATATATGTTTTGAATGTTCTGAAATATGCTGCAGTGAGCACATTTTCCCTTTGGCAACCCTTTGTGCATCTGCCTGAGACTGGGTGCACATTTGTTTGACCCATATAAACATCCAAGGCTCCCCTTTTTCAGGTAATGATTTTGTCTTGCTCCCTCTTGCACGACTTCCTGACAGGTAACATGGGGAACAAGGCAGTGATGGTGGGAGGTGGTGCTGCACTGAAGGCAGGCGCTGGGGAAACCGCAGAATCACCAGAGAGAACTGGGGTGTTTAGCTGAGAAATGAAATCCCTGGCCCTCCTCATTTATGTCTGTGTTAACCACTACATAGTCAGGTTTTTCTTGGCAGTGATACCACAGTTACAGATATCACTACCACAGATATGCTTCCTGGTAGAAAATCACAGCCAATTTCACCCTGCTCTCTTTTCATTAGAAAGCCATTACTCTTGTTACAGAAACAGTGATAATAAGTGAAGAAAATATCTCAAGTTCTGCATTTTGGCAAACACACAAATCCGTTCTGGGCTTTTGGGGCAGTTGCTCCCTTGCTCTCTTTGCTTACCAATTCCGCTGCAGACCTGATGTCATGTGGTTGCCTGGGCATTTCTGATATCAGTCCTTGTGTTTATTTTCATGACTGTTCTTTGGGCATGGGACCCAATCCATGGGATTCTCTGTACAATGAAGTATGGAGAAATTACTTTCAGTGATTGGCACTTCTTTGGGGTTCTTAGTATTGAAAGGCATATGTGAAAATTAAATAATTAGATTTCAGCCTCCTTTACTGACTGTGCAGAGCAGAAATGAGTGATTTCTGCATTTTTGTGTTGTGTGCAAAGCCCATGCTCAAAGAAAACTGTCTGTCACCAACACTTTTTTGATATCAACAGTTTCTAGACCTTTGTAGGGCTGATCTTTTTGGGGGCTTCTAATTTTTAAACAGTACTTTGCCATTTCATTGGCCAGCAGCCAGCAACTTGCTATAGAAATGATCTTGTAGCTATGTAGAAAACAGACATACTCAGGAGTATCTTCTCCCTCAAACACGTGGCCCACAGGATATCTGACCCAAGACTGTGCTTGCTAATATTAAAAAAAATGATCCATCTGTTCAGGCTTGCACTTGCTTCCTCTAATCCGAGGAAAAAAAATTGCCAGCCATAATCTAAAAACTCAGCCCTGCACTCAGAAGGGCTTTCAGCATCAGCTCAAGCACAGCTATTTCATGTCTGAGCCAGCCTGTGCCCTGCTGCTCTAAGTACAGAGTGCCTGCCCAGGGCATGCCTGGCCAAAGGCTCCAGCAAGGGCAGCTCCTGGAATTCAGGGATTCTGAGCAGGAAAATGCAACCACATTAGCTCAGAGGTGATCTCAGGGAAGTGCTCGGTGTGCTCATCACTGTTCTCAGTGCATTTTATCAGCTGGGATGGAGCAGGAGAACTCTGCAGCTGGTTGTCCATGGTCAGCCTCAGGAAGCCTGTGTTTGAAGCAGACTGAACCTAAAAGCACCAGAAATAGGCTGGCTCTCATTTAACCATAAGCACTCTAGAGATCTGGAGGAGTAAGTAAGCAGAAGGGAGTTGCTCATGATGCTTAAAGAAAGAAAAGTCCATTTTGCTTTTCCATCTAAAATTGGCTTTGGAAAATGCATTATGGCAAAAAAAAAATAAAATTAAGTGGTGCCAGCCTTCCCAGCACACAGCACTCTATTGGTTGTTCTTTGATGTTATCTTCCATTTATTTACTTCTGTTCAACGTTTCAGCCATTTTGGCTCCAGCAGCTATGAAAACATTCTCCAAAAATCCCTCTTTTGGGATTGCTGAAGAGCAGATGATTGCTCTTGGGAGTAAAGAACATGATCCAAACCTCAGTTCAGTAGGAAGCTATCAGCCACTGGTGCTGTAGTATTCCTTGTGTCTGACTTTTGAAAAACAATGGCAAATTCATGTAATTGTCACCATTTTAAAAAAATCTCCTTGTTAGGAATAATTTCTCTTGAATCTTAGCTCTGGTAACCTGTGCTTTTGGCAATTTTAAAAGAATGTGCCCAGTCACTTCTGCATACTGTACAGAGATGTTTTTCTTTAAACAATGCATCCATAGAAACACCTGCACTCGGCTGCTTTTGAGGTAGACTATTTCCTGCCTACATTCCCTGAAGTAACTTTAATCTCCCAGTATGAATTAATATTCATCTCTTATATTCAACTACAGAAGAGCTGATGTGTCTGAATGATGACCTTTAGTTTATATCTCCTCTTTATCAAGTTTTACAGTGAGTGCTGTTTAGGTGAATGACCTGGGGTGGCATCACAGGTAGGTAGGAAAGAAAAGGACATATCCCAGTCAACCAACTTCACTTTTAAGCAGCCTGCTTTTATGGGCCCCTACTTCATTTTAATATTTTTCAGAGCTGTCAGGTAGTTTCTGTGCTTTATGAGTTAGACAGAAGAGGAAGGATAATAAGGGATTACCTTGATATGTTCTCTACCAGGCCAGCAGCTCAACAGAGGATTGTGGTGTACAGTTCCAGCAGTTTCAGACACAACAGGGATGGTCACAAGTGCCCCTTGAGGAATTTAATATGGTTCTAGACAGTAACCAGAATTGCACAATTAATCTAAATCCCCAAATTCATCTCCTGCACATTCATATTGACATTGAAAATATGTACTCTTTGAATTAAAGCCTAGTAAAAAAGAAAATTAGAAAAATCTCCATTTCACAATGCAAAAGCAGGAGTACAATAGATGATGGGACTGTAGGCAAATAAAGTTCTGCAAAATGGATTTTTGAACTGGAAATGTTAGTTCCTTCTTTTTATTTCTCCATCCTTGTTTCTGTAATGAGAATCTGCCAGACCTCGGTTTTAAGTTGTGCTCAGTATTTATGTTGCTTTAGAGAGATACTGGACAGTAATAACAGTTTGTATAATGGGGATTTATTTCCTCTTCCCTTTAATAGACTGAACTGTGATTTCTGCACACACACACTCACTGTTCCCAAAAGAACTCTTTATTCTTTTCCCATGGATACTCTTGCTGTGATTTGAGTCTTTTTTTATACCAATTAGGTAGCCTCTCAGGACACTGGCAGCACTGTGGCTTCAGTTTGTAATGGCATGTAGTTTGTGAATATATTCATGTGAAAGGTGTGCAAATCCAGTGGGCTTGAGGAAATCCTGAGAACCTACCTGAGGAGACTTTACCTGCAAACTTATTCTGAATCACCCTAGAACATGTTAGCAACTGAAACTTTGCATTTGAAAACAAAAGACGTTACAAAAAAACACTTGTATTTCTTAGAATTTTGAAGTTTGGGCAGAAGTCTCATGCTTTGCAGAGTTTGTTTTTAGTCTTTTATGGCAAGAATTGGCTCATTTCATGGCAAGAATTCTGCTCATTCAGAGGGGAGTGGGTAGTTTGAGAGGTGCTCTCAGTCACTTCACCTGTGGCTGGCTGATGTTGTCAAACTCAAGTCACTCTTTTCACTGTCCCTATTTTTCCCCGCCTGATTAGTCAGTGTAAACACCCCCTGGTGAGGCTGGCATGTTTTAGTATTGACAGTGTCCATTTGTTTCCCTTTAAATCCTCTGTGGAACAGCAAATTCAGTTCCCCACTCTGACTACAGCACTTGGAAGCTGTATGTGTTCCCTGGGGAAATGCTTGGCAGATGTTGGAGTGCTGGGGTACAGCCCAGTACTGGATTTTTGAGAGCATTGCAGCATTTGTATTAATGTTTTGGTAAAAGTGAGTGTAGAAGTATTTAATTAGCATTTTTAGAGGAAGAAACAGTGATAAGGCAAAGGTGCATAGAAAATAATAATAAAGAGCTGTAGACTACAGAGTGTCGAATAGATGCAAAAAGACCTATAAAAAATAGAGATAAAGTCCTGGATGAAGCCATTTTGATTAATGAGGTTCTTTTTGCCATGATTTGATAAAATGCAGGGCAATTAGGTATTAATAAAATAACATAAGTGAAAGAATCATTTTTCCTATTGTAGTGTAAATTCAGTATTGGCTGCTCTCTGTGCTGGTCAAATATTTGCATCATTATGAGCTGCTGTTCTGATAAAGGAAAATATAAAGTTAAGTTGTATTGCACAGCTTGCTGTCACTTCCTAAAGAAGATGTTTGCCACAAGGTGGGATTTCTTAATGGTGATAGTGCTGCTTTCTCTGGGGATTGTGGGCCAGATCTTCAGAATTTTACTTACATGGATATTTACTTCAACATGAATTTTTCCCCCCATCATTGCTTTGTTTTAAAATGTACCATATTTTTAAGGTTCACTGCAAGTTTTAATTTTTCAAACAAAGAAGAAATGATTTGTGGTGGAATACCTGGAATGTTTAATACCACATGGCTAGACCAGATTAAATTCCATTGTCAAAATAGTCTGTTTGTACACTGATTTTTTTTTTTATGCTGTAAGAAACTTGAACATCAAAAATCCATCAACCTAATGGTAAGGTCCTACTGTTTTCCAGGAGCACAGCGCCATGCAGAAGTTGCACTGCACACAAATTGACAAAATAGTGGCTCAATATGATAAAGAAAAGGTATCATACGAGAAAATGTTAGAGAAGGCAATCAAGAAGAAGGGGTAAGATATTATTTTAAATTATTTTTCTTGAGACTTAAAATAAATCTGATATCTTATGCTTTTGTTGTCTGGAATAAAGCATTCATAAAAAGGGCATTGCAGCTTGAACCAGCATCATACACCAGCCTGAGAATGAGCTCTAGCAATGGCCCATAAATGCTGGACTCAGTCTGCCTTTCTCTAGTCTTCTGCTATCAGAATTTTAAAAGTAAAAGCAAAGGATTTGCCTCCAATTTTTATTTCTGTGGTCTGGTCTGGTCTGGCTGCACTCCTCAGGGAATGTCACTGTTGTGTTCAGGGAGAGCAGAGTAAGCTCCAATGACCAGAAAGTAGCAATGTTTTGATTTTAGGGGAAATGCTGGCTTTTGAATCCTGAATGTCTGAAAATAATGGACTTCTGCTGTGCTGTTGAGTTGAAGTTTCTTTTTGACAAAAAACTTACAGATCCTCAGGTGGGGTAAATGAGTCTTAGTCCTTTGACTGGAATGGAGTTGTTTTGAACTGCACAAGCTGATGGCCTGGGATATTATCTGTGTGAATCTCGTCTTTGTCCCAGAAAGGTTCCTGGAAGATGTTGATGATTTTAATAGAATGTCTAATCCTAATTTGGAATAAAGTAGCAGGACCTGCTCTTTGCCTTGCTGCTCAATCTGGCAGCAGTTTCTCCTCTCCACCTTTCACCGTGTCACTGGAATTTCACTGAGACAGCAGGAATTACTTTAGTTCCATATCCAGCTATGCTAATAGTTGCTCCTAATTTCATATTGTTGTCATCTGGCAACAACAGCTGGCAGGAACTCGCTCACTGGATACTGAACATGGATGCCTGTTTGGCACTGGATTCTTCCAAGAATACTTTTTCTATAAATTATTTGGAATGGTGGTGGGTTTTTGAGTGTGCATGTTGTAAACTGGCAAAGGAACAGAAACAGACCTGTCAGAAGTAAACACGGTAAGGAGAATTCTCCTCACTAAATTGTTGAAAGCTCACAGTTCATGCTGTACTTTTTTTTTTGTTCAAGAGCAGGAGAACTGTAAGCACACAAATACTTATAATTTAAGGAGTTTCTTCCAGAAAATTACTACTTTTCCAAGCAGAGAAGGGACAACTGCAGGACTGATTAATTTAATATGGCTTTGATTCAATTTCATTGAATATAACACAGCAGGAGGTTACTGATACAGCTGGATTTTTAATTACAGTCAGGTTATTTACTACAGTGACAGAGAAGTGAACTCTGGGAATTGCCCCATAATTATTGTGGGGGCAGAAAGTCTTGCCTGTGATCTGGTATTTAAGAATCTGAGTGTTCCTGTTGGCCTGAGAAGGAGCCAGTGCCTCTGTCTGTCCAGAAAAAACAGCCAAGGAAGGTGTGTCAGGAAGTTAAAGGTGGAAATGGCTGTCTCTGTGCAATAAATGTGGGGAAATTCGGGATAACAATGCTGTCCAGATCACCCCAAAATGGGACAAGTATCAAAGCAGTCCAGAATTTGATTCCCAGCTTGAGGCCACTTCATTGGCATCTTGCAGCATCTTTTCTTGATTTCATAACACTTCTTGCATGGAGACCAAATCCTTTATAGTAGTTTCATATTATGAGTTAAAAATGAAATTGGAAATGACCACCCCAGAAGCAGCTTCAATGCAAAGCCAAATACTGTTCCTTACCACAATTCCATACTTTCCATGGATTCCAGAGCTCTGTCACCTGCTGGCTTTTTCAGATTAACAATATTAACTCTGTGCATCTAATTAACAGCCAAATCCAAATCAGTATCTGACAGACTTTTTGTGAAAACACTTTTTAATGCCATAGCAACATATTTTAAGCATTTTCTTCAGGGTGAGCCCTGATGCCCACCCCAGCTGTGCAAAGTATTAAAGGACATGCTTAAAAGTGAATATATTGGTTGACACTTACAAATTTTATTGAACTTAAATGGTCTGATGAATCCAGAATCCTGGGTTTAATGAATGCAGGACATGCTCCATCTCCTTGGCTATCATTCTGGAGCATTTGCAAGGAATAGAAGTTGTAAGAGAACTTGTAAAACACATTTTTGAGGCATTCATATTGAAAATGTCAAGTAATTTACTGATATAAAGGCCTTGGACAGGTGCAAAGACAACTTTCTCTTCTGATCTTGTGCACTTTTTTTTTGGTCCATTTCTGCCACATGGTGTGACAAATGCCAACTGTATATTGTTCAGCAAAGCAGGATTTTTTAATCACATGCTAATTCACTGACAGATGGACAGGATTTTGCTCCCTGTGCTATTTCTGTCATACACTTGAAATGCTTAAAAATCTCAGAGAGGCATGTGGGGATAGGTGTGGTTGTGTTCCCACTCTGAACTGGAGTGAGGGCCTACAAAGATCCTTCTGATTTATTGGGCCTATCCAGACATCCAAGTGTTATCTGTGTGGGTGACCCTGGGTTGGACTGTCCCTGGGGATTTGTTCCCAGCTGTGACTCCAGGGTTCAACCATGGGCTCTGCCACTGCAGCTGGGAGCAATTCCCATTACGCCCAGTGTCCAGGCTGGCTGGAAGTTGCCTTGGGAGATGATGATATCTGCATTTCCAGAGAAGGGATCAGATGGTGGTTTGGATGTCTGGGATTCTGAAGAGTCCAGTGATTGAGCTAATTGAGCTGTTTGGGGATAAAGTATGTCTGATTCACACCTAAGAATCAATGTCTTTCATAGTGAACAACAAATTTAATATTCCATTACAGCCACACCCTGATCACAGTGTGATCAAAACCACTTCCCTTTTAGCTCTTGGGTTTTTTTCAGGCAGAGGTAACAGTGGTCAGAACCTCTCTCTATGACTTTAGATTGCTTCCAAAGTGTCAAATCAGTGTCAGAAATACCAACAAAATTTCCCTTGCTCTGGGTAGAAAATAAATAACTGGTGACCCTTGGAAAACAAGACTCACTGTTTTCAGTAAGGGCTTTCCTGGTACTGTTTGATGATAAAATTTTCTGCTAATTTCCATAAGTTTAGCAGTACTTTGATATGAAAATAGGATTTAAACTTGTTAAGAGTTTCATAAATTTTCTTTTCTGGAGCAAACATGGATTAATATTACTGCAGTCAAGCAATGGCCATCCTTATTAGGGCCAGCAGCAGCTGATAAATGAACTGTCCAGACATGGAACTGCATCACTTTACTTTGGTGGATAATCCAACACAGAACTATTACAGTGGTGTCCAAACAGACTTCTCTCAAGATATTATTTTGTTCCAGGCCCCTCCTTTGCAGCCCATTCACTTATTCTCACAGAGGGACACCTACACTTTCTATAGGTGCTCAAATTTAGTACACCCAAATCACCCTGAGAGGAAATTATTCAAATTACATAATTTTCTCTGCCTCAAACTAAATATAAGTAGCCAAATTACTTTTAAAACAGAGTCTAAAATCATGGCAAGGATAGGCCGGTAAGTTTTCAGGCACAAACTGGTTTCTCTTGGCAAGGTATTTTAAGCCTGGAAAAGGAACCAAGTATCATGAATGGAGATGCCTGACACATCCTCGGCAACAGAATAATTGCTGGGCCAATCTAGAATTAATCATGTGGTGTTTGAATTGACTGATCATTAATCCAACAATATTTTGTAAGTTGTGAATGGATTGCCAGAAGAAATAATTTCATTCCAATACGGTGCAGCACTTCAACTTTGATAAACATTTTAATTAGTAAGCGCTGACTGAGTGGGGAGATGTTTAACTTGTGGCACACATTTGCAAATTTTCTTTTTTTTTTTAGGGGAAGTAATTGTGTTGAATTGAAGAAAGAAACGGAAATTAAAATTCAGACACTAACATCAGATCACAAATCTAAGGTAAGCAAACAGCCAATTTTAACACATGCAACTTCTGAAAGAGAGATTTTGAGACCCAAGTGGTAGTTAATTTTCTTGGAAGCCTGTGAATAGTTTTCAGTAATAATAACATGTTGAAAAGAATGGCAGTAATTGAGCGTCTAAAAGTGTTTCTTAAAAAACTTTTAAAGCAACATCTATTTCCTGCTGTTTTGAAATTTTTGAGGAAAGCTCCATATTTATGCCTCGTGAAGTGAAACTGATCATTTGTGTCAGCTCCAGTTAAACAAAGAGAACATGTGTTATATGAAATTTGGATGCTAAATACATTCCCAAAATACGTACATAAAGAATTTTCTATTTCATTTGGCATCATTGTTGCCATGGCCTTGGTAATCTCTTCCTCAGGCAATGAGGAGCCCAAGTTGCTCTTGAACCAAATGCCTTCTTATTTCTAGTGGGCTTTTTTTTTTCCCCATTGCCTCGTTGCTTTATTTTCTCCAAGGTCCTGGGGAATAAAAGTGCTCTAGGACTCAACCTCAGCTAATTGTTCTTGTGCTCATGGCTCACATGGAGTTGCTCAGAGCTGTTTCCTCTGTACTGATGTCCCACTGACTTTTGTTTCCTTTGGAAGTCTTATCCGGGACTTGTTGACGTGTTTTTGAGAGCTATCCAGACTAGAGGGTGGCAGGGACACCAGAAAGCTCATCCATGTACAAAATCATCCACAGGGAAGGCAGTACTGGAGACTGACCCCAGTAAAAGCTGAAACCTGTTAAAAGAATCAGACAAGAATTGAAAATACACACAAACACAGTCACATCCTTGAAGCGAGAATAAGTTAAATTTTTATCTTACCTTCTTTGAACTTTATTCTCTGGTTTTATTGTTTCATGCAGAGAAGATCTTAATTTTTTAAACAAGGTTTGCTTTCTTGTTGCTGCCCTCTCAGTTGCAGATGTAGCAAAACCCTCCAGGAATAAAACCTAAAGTATTCTCTTATCTCCTGATCTTCTTCCCCTATGAAAATTCCAGAACCCTTTCCTTAAATAAAAGCAAATTTGTTAAGTTAAAAAATAAAAAATTCATTCCTCTCTTAGTGAAACAAACTCTCTGAGGAGCACTGGCTCCTAATCATCCAGACATAAGCTCTAAAACTCATTTGAAATTACATTACACAAAAATTTATTTGCTCTGATCTCTCTCTCTCACCTGTGTCACTCATAGTCTGGAGTTATGTGTCATTTGTACACAAGGAACATCCAAATGTTCATTAATCTTCCAAATCCAATAAATGTGACTCATGTTCTCCCTTTCCACAAATATATTCTGAGCCCTGTTCCTTTCAAAATCCTGCCTTCAAACTGGTTCCCTTTAATTTAATCCATACCTGGAAAAAAAGATTGATTTTTTCATCCACTCCCATGTCAGGTTTTAGGATGACATTTTGAAAGGAGACTTAAATGTAAGATTTGAAATATAAGACTTGAAATTCCAAACTTCTGATTATTGGATAATTCCCAAAGAACTCTGCAACTCATCCCCCTCTGAGGATTGCTGTAATGATTTCCAGTGTCTTGCTCGCTGTGGTTCCATCAAAATTGTCCAGATTATTTACCAGCCTCTTTTGTTTCAACTCCTGTGTGTGGGCCCTTGAATTATTCCTGGAGATCATTCAAAGGTTTGCAAGCAACAGGTTGGAAACCGGTGCTCAAGACCATAGGGAAATTAACTCTTATCTTAGATGAAGGTAGGTGCAATTAAATTAGATTAAATTCTGAGATGCTGAATGCATTACATTGATATAGTGGGAGTTTGATTAATTAACAGTTGTTCAGCATTTCTCAGCTTTTGGCTCACTAATTTTGATATCAGATTGGAAGGTAATTCATCTTTAATTACAGCTCATGTCCTTCAGTGCAGCTCTGTGCCACAACATGCCTGTACACACCTTTAGCAGCAAAGAGACCTTTCCATCTACAAAACTCCTCCTGTTCATGAGGAAACATCCAGCCCAAGTTTGACATAAAATATTGAAATGAAATCTGAGTGTCCCAGCATGTACTTCACACACAATTAACCTAGCAAATGCAAATTACTCTCCTGCATTAGCAAAGTAGGTCCCCATATCAAGCGGGCAGAGGATGAAAAGACAGAAAAGGAAAGATTACTTCAAAGATCATTCCTGCTTGAACTTAGTGACTAAACAAACTTCTTGCATATATGCTGTGCAAAAGAAGGTTCCTTATCAGAATTTTAATTAGTCTCTTAGGCCCGGTGTAGGAAGAGATGAAAGGACAGGCTTGCAAACAGTCTGCAGAGCAGGAAAGAGACAAGTTAGCTAATGGTTATTTTTCCTATCCTTTAGGACAAGCAACACTGCCTTAATAGCAGAAAGTAGGACAAGAACACAGCCCAGTGAAAATTAAATAGTCATTTCAACTATGCTGCTAAGAAATTGGAGAAAAGCAGGGATGTTCTCTGAATTTGCTGCTGCTGAACTTTGAAGTGTATCACAGATCTGCAGCAAAATTGGATTTCAGATTTAATGGCCATGAGTCCTACGTTTCTCGGAATCCGAGTCAAATTGGGTGTTTAAAGTCTTGTAACTGGTGTTTGGCACATCCCTTACATCCTTCCCATCAGGTTATATCTAGCTGTACCTGAGATGAGACTGCTGCCTTGGTGGAGATGTAATAAGAGAAAGTTTCTCTTTCACATCCCTAGAAAAAAGCTTGTTTTACAAGGAGATGTATCTGCCTCTTAGACTGCCTGCTGCTTCTGGAATTAGCAGCACATCATAGCACATCTGCCCACAAACACAGGCAGGGTGTTTTTCTGATTATTTCTTCCTTCTTAAGATTAAATGCTTTTCTAAGTATTACCGCAGTGTCACTTTGCAGGGTTTTTCTTTGGAAGTTGGACTCAGTAATTCTATCAGATACTATATGATCCTGTGGTATCAGTGTACCTGAGGTTCAGAATTCCTGCCTTCTGGCTTATAACATTCACCATTTAAAAACAATTATCACATTATTCATTTGCAATGAGTCCTTAAGTCTGTGTTCCTCTGTCTTTGGGCTTTGTAAACTCTTTGTAACTAAGTCACAAAATACTTGCTTTTGCCATGACTTCCACTATTTATTTCCCTATTTTATTGTCACGATCCTTTTTTCATGCAAAGTTCATTTTGCATTTTCTCTACAGTGTAAGGAGGCCTTAAATAAAAGCAAACTCCTCTTTGTTTAATGGAGTGCCTGTGGTGGTGGTGAACACTTGATTGACCTCCTGCTCCCTGGGCCACATAACAGCATTTGCCTTTTTGAAATATTAATAATTTCTAACACTGTGACTGTGGGAGTTTTCTGAGGGCACAGTCCCTTTGCTACTGTGCTCCAAATTACACCCAGGATTTTGAATTGATTTACCTGCACTATTTTTAATTCAAATTGTGGTTGGAGCCGACTCTGTCTAGAAACTCTGCATTGAAAATAAATAAGGAACGTGTTTTCCTAAAACCTTTAGCCGTGACTTTTAGCTCTTCTAAGTCCATCCTAGGTCTCCCTGGGGGTTGATAAGCCAAATGAGGTCACTGCTGAGAGGGGATTCATACAACTTAACTCAAGTGTCTTGGTGCTTGCAGCCCTGGAGATGTAAGAGGGGCATTTCCAGGGAGTGTCTGAGTGATAAATCCTGCTTTGGAACTGCCCACATTTTCACATCAGCAGTACAAGGAGCTTGGGCTAAACTTGACCCAAACTGAAGTGCCTTAGGCAGTGCCAGAGGTGAGCTGGAGTGTCTGCCTCTCACCCTCTCAAAAACTCCATCTGAAAAGTTAATTTTTCTTCCTTCACAACAGCCAAGCATTTATTTGTACTCAATACAAATAAATGAATCTTCATGTTTTACAGGCTCTGAAGGTAGTACTTATGAACCCTTATTAAAAATACTACTCCCACAGACTGCACCACATCCTTCATATCATTCCGTGGTTGACAGGCTCTGGGCTTAGGAGTACACTTCCCCACATACACAAAAAGAAGCATGGCTCATTTTGCTGGAGGCACACTGACTCTTAAGCACCCTGGTGAATTGGGCCTGTGTTAGTCATACCAACTTCTGCCTCAAAAGGCTTTTGTTGTTTTCTGTAGAAAATTCCAGGTTGCTCTCTACTAGCTGCTTGTACCATTTTTGATATGAGACCAGTATTTAGCTATAGTCAAGTGCAAATCTGGCTTTAAGGTAGTAGCAGTCATCCTGATCTGTTCCAGAATTACTCACTTCTTGATTTCATTGGATTCCGTCTTTATTGGACAACATGAGCTTTAGGTAAGAAGGTCTTCAGAGGAGCCTCTCCAGGGCAGAACGGAGACGGGGATTGATAAAATCTCCACTTTTTTCACCTTCACCACTGTGTGCAAGACAATCTGTTCTTCATTATGCAAACCCCAGATAAAATATTTAGCTGGGGTTTGCATAATTCTCTCACCTTCATTCTCTTACCACTCTCTCATTTTCTAAGCAAAATGGTGGTAATTTTTGTTAAAAAGGATCAAGTTTGCTTTCGTAGAGGATGACCCAGATGTTATTGGTTGTAGTTGAAATGACTACCTGAAGATGGATTAATTGAGAAGCACATTTCGTATACCATTTACGGAAAAGTAGGATGGCATGTCAAAATACCCAAAGATAATCATTAAAGGTTAATAAAACTTATCTTTCTATTAGCTCCTTTTCAAAATCAATGAGCACGATATATTATAATAACAACTGTAGTGATTTAGGCTTCTTAATACTGTCTCTTGGGAACATTCCAAAACTTTAATCTCATTATTCTTGTGAGGCTTTGGAGATAAGCAAGAGAAGAATACTTGTCAGATTCACTACTGACTTAATGAATATAAAACAAAGATATATAGCCCATCTTCAGATTCAGGTTGTACTAAATACAGGATTTCTCTGTAAATGCTCTGTGTTTGTGAAACTGTCTCCACAAAATCAAAGGCTATCTTTAAGCCCTCAGAGAAACCCTGCTCACTAGGTTTTTCCATTGTTAAGATCAGTACTTTTAATACATATATTTTTCTTGGCAACAAAACTGTGAAAGAGTTTTATTATTAACTCAGTGTTAGAGAAGGTTTTAAAACAATGGTAGTACAGTGAAGAGCCTATTTATTCAGCCAGTCTATTCAGGACATTTTAGATAATAGTGGCCTAATCGTAGGGGTTGGTATACATCTGGTTTTATACCACCCAGCAGTGTCCTCGGCGGCTTTGCTCTCTGTGAAGCAACTTCATTTGTGCAACTTCATTTTTCACAATTTAGCTGCGTTTTTTTAGAACCTGTTTTATGGTTTTCTTTACACCACCTCCAGCAGCAGTAGGAATTGCTCTATCTGGGAGCCTCTAACAAAGCTGGTGTTACCTCCCCACAGGTCAAAGAGATCGTGGCTCAGCACACCAAGGAGTGGTCCGAGATGATCAACACACACAGCGCCGAGGAGCAAGAAATTCGCGACTTGCACTTGAACCAACAGTGTGAACTACTGAAGAAACTGCTCATTAATGCTCATGAACAACAGACCCAGCAGCTGAAATTTTCCCATGACAGGTGAGCAGGGCAGTGCTGCCTGATAATGAGGGCTTGGTTTTGGTCTGCTCTGTATAATGCTTTAGTTTTATGCATCGACAACTCCTGTACTGCTGCCAAAGGCACTGGGCTGAATGCACAGTAGAAGTAAAAGATGCAACCATACAAAATTTAGGTAGTGTCCTGGTTAGAAAGACAGGTGTCTGCCAGGGAAGGCAGGAACCTCTCTTGTAATGGAAAATGTGACCCCCTTCCCTCAGAATTGTGATAATCCCAAAATTATGGGGCTGTCCAGCAAAGGTATGGGAAAAGGAGTAGCAGTTCTTTCCTGGTGTATGACAGGGCAAACAGACACAGCAGCCCCTGGCAGCAGCAAAGCAGACCCCAGTCCCAGCCTCGCCCGCCCCAGGCTCTTTCCCCTGCGGTGCAGTTCCGCTCACGGCCGCCGGGGGGCGCTGCTGGCTCCCGGCCGGGCAGGGCGGGTGCGAGGATTCCCCCGGGCCTGCAGGGGGCGCTGTGCCGCGAGCTCAGCCGCGTCCCCCTCAGGCGGCAATGGCGGGCGGGCTGGGCAGGGAGGGGAGCTGCTGGAATGGCCGGGGCCAGCAGACCCCAGAGCGGCAAAGGAAATGTAGCAGAAACTCTGTAGCTGTAGCAGGAGCTGTGGGGGTCAGGTGGACAGGGTTCTGGGTTAGAGTGTAGCAAAAAACTCTAGAGCAGTGGCAGAGAAAGGGTGGGGATAGGCAGCAGCAGCCCCACTCCAGAACAGGGCTGGGACAGACTCCCTGGGAGAGGCAAGGGATTCGGGATCCTGGGTTTCCCCTGAGGCACCCCAGCAGATGGTGAGGGTCCTTTCCAGTGAGGTCGGGTGTTAATAAGGTCCCAGTGCAACAGCTGCTCTTACAAGCAAAGCCTCACTCACGGTAGGAGAATATGGTAGGAGACGGAACCCCTCAGTGGCGGCAAGTTCTTCCCACAGCAGCCTCGGCCTGTCTCCCCTTTGATCCTGCCAGGGAGAGGAGCTGAGCCCAGCCCTTCACCCCCCAGCCAAAATCTCCCAATATCTCTGCCCCTCCAAAAGAAAGCCCCTCAGCTAGGAAAGTCCACCTCCACCCTTCCCACACCTTGGGCATTTCTTTTGTTTCTCTTAAGTACCTTGTCCTGATCGTCTCTTAGCAACAAATGGGACAAAATTCTCTGAGAGAAAAAAAAAAAAAAAAAGGAAAAATCATAACCTCCAACAGGTAGATGTAGGAATGGGCTTCTTAGCTGATTAGATCATCTGAACCTCCTTAAAGGCAGCAGGGGTGATAAAGCATTGGTAGTTTGCATTGACTTTACCCAGAAATTTCAATTCAGGGGTTAGAAACTGAGAAGTATCAAATATGGAAATATCCTTTGGAGTTGCTGTCTGCTGCGGACTCATGTTTATAGCATTGGTAGCTGTAAGAAGGATCCTTGTGAAGTGAGGTCAAAAGGGGTTGCAGGATAAGCTACATTAGACTGATGTGTTATCTTCATACAATATCCTGCTATAATCACACAGAAGATGCTGCACGACACTAATGCTTTTGTAATGAACCATCCTGCCTATTTGAAATCAGATAAAGTTAAATGCACGTTATAGTCACAGTGCTAAAAATGGTGGTAAGTAGAGGAATAATTTTTTATCGTATGTTCTATTATCCAAGGCAGCCTGAAAGCATATGGACATCAAATATGAGTGTTCACATAATATATATATTCATATGTAGATTAATACACAATTGTCTTCAGCACCTTTCACATAAAAAGCAAGAGGAAAAAGAAAGAGAAAAAACACATTTGAAGAAGGAATTGAAATGATTTTTTAAAATTCCTATGTGAAAAAGCAGCTTATCTTTGCATCAGAGAGAACACATGCTGGGAGCAGCAAGCTTTTCATCCAACAGAGAATTGTCCCAGCAAAGGGCATGTAGTGAGCTCATCTTTATGTTAATCTCTGTGTTAACCCATCTATTCAAGCTGTCCTGCAAAACATACCCAGTCAATTATGAGGTCCAAAAATTGTTAAATTATTATACAAATTCATCATTCAAAAATTATTAGCCAGAGAAAGTTGCTGTCCTTGGTTCTGTAGCTCTAAATCATACTTGGCTGCATCAGCCCAGGAAATCACGTCCCATTCTCTTTTTTTGGGTCATTTTTTCCATCCTACTGAAAATTCATCAGAGTGCTTGGAAGATAATTAACTAATATATGGCCTGTAAAAGTAAAATTTTTTTAAAAAATTTTCATCCTGATAAATACCAAGGACTGTGTTTGCTCAGCTTTCCCAGGAGTAACAACCTTCAATATTCTTTCTGCTTTATTCATGGCAATTTAGTATGTTTCTGCTTATTTGGGAATTATTTGCAGACAGGGGACTTTCCTATTTAAAACAAATTTAAGACTGTGTCTGAATCTATGAATATTTCAGAAGAATTTGGACTGTGAAATATTGAAATGCGAATAATAATGCCCCAAAGAGACGTCACACTTCATCATTTGTAAACTTTTTAATGTAATATATTGTATGTAGGAAGACATGTATTCATCTCTAGAGGCCGGGAGACAATTCAGGTATATCCGTAGGAGAAACGGGATCTGTGGGAGTGGAGCAGGCTCTCAGCAGGCTGTGCTCACCACTTCCCTCTCTCTGAGCTGGGTAATGAGTTGGATATCACAACAGAGGGCACAGAGCAGGGAGCAGAGATCAATAATCTGAAATGATGCAGCTGCCTGCTGGAGGAAAGGTGCTTTCCCTCCCTGTGCAGCACAAAAAGCAATTTCTGTCTGTGCTTTGGGCTTATTTAAAAACAAAGCAGAAGGCAGCAGATACCACTAAAAACCTGAAGCTTATTGAGCTCCAGGGGTGCTGAGCCCCCTGCCTCCCCAAGTTACCTTGGCTGATCTGGATGTGGTGATCCTGCAGCAGTTCAGAAATTGGGGACTTGAGGCTGCTATTCACAAGCATTATGTACTCCAGATAAAATAACCTGAGAGAGAGAGAGGAAAAAAAATTGTATGGTGGGTTTTTTTAATAGAAGAAGAGATTTCTATTTATTTGAACAATACAGGTGTCAGAAAACGACATGTTAATGCACTTTGATGTCATCTAAATATAGATATAAATTCCAAGGGTAGACTTACATGCTTAAAGTTAAGTATCCCTTCAAAAGACATGTTTGTGTAAATTTCAGAGGTGCAGTCACTATGACTCAGTAGGGAATCAGCAGCTAAATCTTTCAGTGCCACATTTTTCAGAATCCTTTTTTCTTTTATTTTTTTTTCTTTACCATCCTGGCTTATGCACTTTTTCTAGTTCCATGAATCACCACTGCCTGTGGGAGGGAGAGTGTTTTTGCTGGAGACAACGTGATATGTTGGCCCTTTCAGCCACCTCCATGGCCAGTGCCTCATTTCTAAATCATCAGTGATGCACAGTTATCCTCTAATCCTCTTAACTTCTTCCACTCTAAAGTTGTATCTGATGCAAACAGGCTAAGTCAGTTTGAACACCTACACTAACTTTTTTCATATCCTTCAGCACAGTAATCAAAATAAATTATTTCAGCGCTCCTCGTAAGACAGTGTGCTTGAAAATCACTTCAGTTTCAGTATAGAAAATAAAAGCTTTCATTTGGAGAAAGGATTGTTGGAGTGAAATGTGTTCTCAACACATCATTGTTTTAGAACCCAGACTAATTTTTGCTGTGATACTGCTGCTTTTAAATCTGTATCCAGGAAATGTTTAACCCTATGAAATCCTGGAAGGAAAAAAAAAAAAAAGAAAGAGTCACCACAGTTCTTTAATAAAAATTTTCCAAAAGCTCTCTTATTTCACAAGAAAGGCTAAAAGGTTCACTTTCACTGAGCCAGAAGGAGAAACCAAACACAAGCCTGAGCATGGCTTAAACCACTCTTTTCAGGCCCACAGGCCCAAAGTAGAAGTTTTAAAAAGAAGTCTGTCAGCTCATACTACAACTAGCAAATATTATTACTGTTAATATTGCTGTTACCTTCTGAGTGCAGGACTTGTAAATTTTTTAGGCAGTTTTAAAAGACAAATTGTATTTTCTAAATGGCTGATAGTAGCTCGTACTAGGACAACTCATATGATAGGGAGAAAAGGGAGTATTTCATACCCTTTTACAATATTCAAAGTGTAAAAATGCTTTAAACTGGTCTTTCAGATTATATTCTCTGGAATAAATGGAGATTTCTGGATGCCTGCTCAAACTGTGTCAATTCTACCCAAAGGAAGGGAATTTTTATGTTGCTTGTTCTTTCCTCTTCCTTGATACTTCAAGGGAAAAGTAAACCCAGTGTAGAGGAACCCAACGTCCACAACAGCTGCAATTTAAGCATTAATGACTGTGTTTGGTTTTGCCCAGGGAAAGCAAGGAGATGCGTGCCAACCAGGCTAAAATATCCATGGAGAACAGCAAAGCCATTAGCCAAGACAAATCTATCAAAAACAAAGCTGAAAGAGAGAGGTGAGTATCCCTTCCTGACATGGGAAGAATGCTGTCAAAAGCTGACAGGGGAAGTTATGGATTAATTCCGTTAAAACCACGTTTTTATGTATGGAAACAAGGTCTAAATTGTGCTGGTTATGTTTTTAGATTATTGTTTTGGGAAAAAATGGTCATTTTCTCATATTTATCCTTTTAATAACTCTGATGCCCTGATCATCTTTGACTGACTAGAGTAGGTCCAATCACACTATAAAATTTTAATCATTGTACTTCAAGAGCATTGTAATTTTTGCTTTTTCAGTGAAATGGGGGCCCGACTGAGAAGGGAGTAAAAGCAGAATCTACACGATGCAGTCTTATCAACCTTCGGGGTTTCCCCTTCACTTTGGTCTTGCCATCTGGCTTGTTCTTTCCTTTTTCACATCCCCTCCTTGGCACTGGGTTATTTTGGTCCCACAGCCTGAACCCGTTCCTGCTGAACCAAGTCCCTTGAGTGTTGCACATTCCCAGCTCATCAGCAGGATGAGTTGTCAGAGCCCTTAGTTTGCTTTGTTGTGTCAGACCTCACTAATGACTCCAAGATAAACCTGTTCCCAGATCTGGTTTGTGGGCTGTTTCAGCTGTTGGAACTATTTTTGTTCTCTGTCATGGCAGAAATCTTAGGAAGAGACACTTAAGTTATTTTATGTAACTATTAATTGGGTATTTATATTTTTGCATAAATAACAGCTTTAAGAAACTTGCAGTATTGATAAGTGTAACTTTGCTTATGATCATCAGGTGATTTTTTTCCATTACCACTCTTAAGACACACAGAATTTTTTTTTATATACCAAATATATATTTTGGTACATAAAAAATATAAATATATATATACATATTTTATATACCAAAACTGACAGCAGAGTGCAGCAAGGGATGCACAAATTATTTAAACAATTTTTTTAAAGTTTTGACCACCACTCTTGAATATGGGAAAAGCAAACTTTATTTGTAACAGTCAAGTCTTCAGTCATACTGCCAATATGCTTGGAAATCTCTAAGTGTAAAGTTCTGTAGCCAGAGGAGTGTACAATTTGCCATTAGTCCCACCTAGTACAGATAATCAGAAATCAAAATACACCTTAAGAGTTTGTGATTCCCTCTGTTGTAGCTTTTGGGTTTCTTTTTTTCCAATGAGTCTTCATGGAGAACATTTGCATTTTTTCAGGCGAGTCAGAGAGCTGAACAGCAGCAACACGAAAAAGTTCCTGGAAGAGAGAAAAAGGGTAACTATAACCTTGCCAAGTCACTGGGCACTGTTTCTGGGTATTCCTTTTCAGTCCTCTGCGTTGAGAATCCAGCTCTGGTAGATTTTTGTCATTGCTTTGTTGCACATACTTGTAGAATAAAAGATCTGACATCTATACAAGATGAAGCTATTTTTAATTAACAGAATTACTGCTCATTCTTGTGTGTTTGCCAAGTCTATGTATTATGTGCAATATGTATAATATATATTAATTATATCAATAATATAATAATATTAAGCTTTTATTAAGATTGGGTAATGTACTAGGCCTCCTGTGATGCTTTATGCCACCTAAATGGGGCAAGATAACATATATGTGTGTATCTTTCAAGGAGGTTTTGTTTTATTTTATTTGTTAATAATGTTTTACATTCCCCGCCCCCATTATTTTCTCTCAATCACAGCTGGCAATGAAGCAGTCAAAGGAAATGGATCAGTTGAAAAAAGTTCAACTTGAACACTTGGAAGTCTTGGAGAAGCAGAATGAGCAGGTATCTTGTTTTAAAGGCTTAGGAGAAAGGCAAGCTAGAGAAAACAGTAACCAGAGTCAGGCTGAGTAGAATCATTCTGAATGTAAGTCCTCACCAAAATGGGGACTTCTTCATGGTCACTACCTACTTTGGGAGTCCAAATGAAGAGGTGAGGTGCCTTAAATGATGATAGAGCACCAGATTTGTTTCTGCTGAGCCTGTGGGAGCTGAACTGCTCAGCCAGAGTGCCCTTTCAGCTGTTCAGCCACACTGATACTCGTTAGCTAGATATGACAGTCATTAAGGACCCAGCAGATCCATTTTAATTACTCCCCAAAAGCAACCCAAGCAAATCGGTTTCCTTCATTTTGGAGCTTACATTTCTAGTACTGATTAAAAAATTAGAGGTGAAACGTGCCCAGAGCATCTCTGAACTCTGAGAGACAGTGAGTTTGGACTGAATTCTAGAGATGTACAGTAGCATGGGGAGTTTTATCTGTACTAGTACACCCTTTCCTAATTAAAATACCTTATTATTTTCTGCTAGTTTATAAGCCCTTTTTTTTTTTCTAATTGAAAAACTACTTGGCAAGGAAAGGAAAATTCTAATCTTATTTCTGGTGGAAGCAACACTATGTTCTGAGCAGCTCCCTTGCTGAAAGGTTGAGCCAGAAGAGCTGGAATAATTGCATGGACTTGCAGTACTGCACTTAAAAATGTAAACTGCAAGGGGAATATACCCAGCAGTTTAGTGAGGTGAATGAGAAGGGGAGCATTTAATACCCTCCACTTTCTATTTAATACCCATTATTCGTAAGAGTTATGTACTCACTTTGTTTGGTAAATGTTCAGAACTTGAACTCTCTGGAAGACACCATAATACAAATTAAAGACATCTTGCAGAGAAATAGGGAAGGGAACAGTACAGGCAAATCAAGTATTTCCACTGTCAGGAGGGAGTCCTAGAGCCCCAAAGCTGCAGCCTGGGCAACTTCCAGGGGGTGACAGCACTCCAAGATCTCAGGTGGCTGCTACCACCGAGCCCCAGCCACCACGGCTCTGCTGATCGCTCCACCTCCTCCTGGGGAACAACCACGAGTCCCACTCTGAGCCCTCGCAGGGTTGTCGTGGATGCCATCTCCAACATCCAGCATGAATGGATCTGTCAGTCAGTCTGCTCCTGAGCAGTATCTGAAGCCGGGGAGGCAGGACCTGGGGGAGGCAGGACCTGGGGGAGGAAATTGGGCCGTGGCAGATCTGCAGTGTAACTGTGATAGCTGACAAAAAAGTGATGGGCTTGATCCAGAGCTATGGTGTTATCAGTTCTTTCTTTCCATTGGCTTTGGATCCATTTTTTAAAATGCAAAAGGAGAGGAGAGAATGATTCTGGTTGTGCTTTTGACCATAATGTGATAACTACATTCTGTATAAGGGAGCTGGGATAATTGTGAGTCACTGAAGGGTCCCCTCTTTGAGCAATTAGATACATCCTCACCTGGGCTTACAGCTCTGCAGCTGAGGGATGGCAACAGCCGACCTGAGCTTGCTCATGTGCCATTTAAGTCAGATAAATCATCAGTTATTAAATGGAATGAGCTCCTCCACGTGCTGGTTATCACTTCTGTGTGGGCATGTGGTGGCCTCTGCCACAGGGGTGGTCCTTAACAGCTTTTCAACCCATTCTGATTTGATCCATCTGAGCAGATTATTTCCACACTTGCTGTTTGGACCATTTCCTTGTAGCCCCAAAAGTGCACCAGTGCCACCCCCAGCTGGCTCTGGTATCACTGTTACATACACTGGTGTGTGAAAGTTAGTTGAATCCAGGTGGTATTTGTTTAATGAGGATTTTGAAATGCTTTTTTTTTCCTGATCAAACAAGGCAAGAAAATTTTCATACAAATATACAATGGAGAAAAGTAGAATTATGGGTGGAAACAGCCTTCAGTACAAACTGTTACAAATTTAAATTTGTTTTGTTTTGTGTATGTTTTTCTTGCATTGATTTTTCAATCTCACTTCAGTTTTCATTCATTTAATTTGCTTCTTGTTGTATTACCCGATTTTGACATTTTTATTTTTGTACAAACAGCTTTTGAAATCCTGTCATGCAGTGTCTCAAACACAAGGTAGGATGGACGTATAATAAGCAAACTATTATTTCAGTGTGCTTTCCCTCTAAATTAAATCATTATCATTGGAGCCCTCCTTGTAAATGCAACCATTGGGAAGTGCCATTGACATAGTGAGCACAGTGCTTAATCTTGTTTGCACACAGATATTTGAGCCTGACACAATATTAACAGCATTTTGTGCTTTAGCATCTGAAATTCAGAGGAATATGAACGGTGATGCACAGAGGAAATATTTAGAGATTAACTTGTACATTAGCTGCTGTTACTGGAAGGTCTGCTCAGAGTTCTAAATTGTGTCTGTAAGAGTGTCTGTTGATCTAAGAAAAGTATTTTAGCGTTAACACACATATGATTAACTACTAATGCTGATAGTCAGACAAAGGGTATCCACATATATTAGTATGGTAATAAAATAAGTAATTCCACGCTAAGAAGAGCCAAATATAGAATGGATGGCTGGAAATAGCTTCCTAGTGTCTGTGGAAGAGCACTTTAAAATTCACTTCAAATTCCAACATGTTACAAGCTCTGGCAATTACACTTAATGATGTGGCTGTGCTGCTGTGGCTTCCTAAATAATCGTTACTCCAAGAAATCCCTATTAACCCCTGTCTTTCCAAGGGAAAGAGCTGCACTGGGCTGGAACATCCCCTTGTACAGCACTGCCTGATCTGAATTACTCCCTTGAACTGGTAACATCTTGCACTACTGACACTGTAACAACATTTAGTTATGGACACATAAAAATGAAAAGAACTCTCATTAGGCTAGGGGAAAAAAAAATTCTTCTATTACTGCGTGTGTTTCTTAGCTTGTGTGAGATCTCAGTAGATAGCACCCCGAAAGCAGAGTCCCTTGGCTGCCCCTGACTCCATGGATCCACTGTAGGTTCCAGAGGCTTGTCCTGTTGTGCTGGTATGTTCACATCAGAGGGCACACTGACCCAGCCTCAGAATGGCAAAACCAAGATCCTGCTGCTCTGCTCGATGCTAATGTGGTCTTCGAAGCCAGGTTCTGTAAAAGAATTCCATGCACAATACACTGGGAGATGGAATATTTATAGGACACTGTGCCTGTAGTCAAGTCACAAGCCTAAAACGTGAGATGTGTGAGTCACTAAGAAAAAAACACAGTGTTTTGTTTTATTTGGATGTTTCATTTCACACCCACACAAAATCAAGCCATTTCAGAAGAGGTTGTCCATATTGATTTATTTGTTATGTTTCCATATTTTCATGTTAAAATTATTTCTTCGTTACTTTCAAGCTTTTAAGTCATTTAAATGGAGAACGTCGATTAATTTTTAATCATATTTATGATGGTTGCTTTGTTGTTATCATGATTACTTTTTTCCCCCAAGAAGATGATGAGGATAATTAAGCAAGTGCAGGGCTAGATTTTTCAAGAAGGCAGGTATGTCACATCTGCATAAATCCACATTTACCTTGAAAAGGAATAGAGGTGCACCCTCATTACTTTAGACCTACATCTGCCCATTTTCACATATGCAAATTTGTGTGTGAACATCCAGAATAGGTGATAGCAGCTTGTATAACAGAGTTCCCTGTCTAAGCAACTTTTTAACTTCTAGGGGGACGTAGTTTATATAAATCAAGTCCCCTAACCATTATTCCCTGCATGACAGATATACAGCAATTACACCAAAGAAAATAGCAGCTTGGATTGTCTCTTCCTAAAACTTATCCTAATGCTCCTGAGTTTGACTGGATAGATGGGTTAGATTGCCCTCTGGGTCAATTTATTCAAGGTCCTTGGGGTATGGATTTAAATAACTTCCCAGACTGAGAACCCCCAGGAAAAATGGAGATGCTGACTCTCAGTTCCTTTAAACTGCAGAATTTCAAACCAAAACACATTAACAGGAGGAGAGAATGTGGCTGTGTGTGCCTCTGAGAGAGAGAGGAAGGGAATTTAAAAAGAGCCCTCTGAGAGAGGATTCCCAGGCCAGGCACCATTTACACACAGAGCTTTAATTCTGCCTGCAGAGCCCGAGGCAGGCAGAGTTTATAGTGAGGTCTGGCATGTATTCATTGTTGGATTTTGCATAATGCATTTGGCTACAGTTTCAGGTGGGTTCAGGGTGTGTAATCCCATGGAGCACATAGCAATATTCTAATCCTGAGGTGAAAAACACTCCCTCTGTAATCATAAGGATCTCCAGCTGAGACAAAAATTATTTTTTAAAAAGATACTATTTAAAAAAATACTACTTAAAAAAATCTTGCCTACTTCAAGAGAGATGTTACACTGATGGATTTTTGTCATTCTTTGTCTCTATGAAAGAAAGAAGTCCAGATCATAGAATAATTTCTGGCATTAACACATTGCAGTACTCTCACAACAGCAGTAAGAATGCATTCCCAGACATTTCCTATCTGGAGAAACAGTAAATTGGCATCTGCCTAACTTCTTCCCCAAAACTGGGGCTTCTGCATTTTACCACACACTTCTTTAGAAGGTCAACCCATGATTTCCAGAATAGAATAAAAAAATATTTCCTAAGAATTTGTAGATGTAAGGATTACCTCTGCTTTTGAAAACAGAGCGACATGGGGTGGGGGGACGAGGGGTGTAAAAATAATGTTGTTACCTATCTCTTCAGTGTGTTTTGCCTGTGTTTCACTCAGACACTCATGTGAAACGTGCTTCATTGGGAGCAAAAGGTCTAATGCAACGCTCCATGCGGTTATTTTGGATTGCAGGCAAAGGAGATGCAGCAGATGGTGAAGCTGGAAGCAGAGATGGATCGCAGGCCAGCAACAGTGGTTTAAAGCCTCAACAAGCAAATTGAAGTTGGAGAGCACAGCATCCTTAAAATGAGAGCAAAATTCAAAATAACGTTGCTGAGGTTGAAGAGTGGGCTTTTGGTTTGGTTTTGGCAGGGGTTTGTTTTGGGATTTTTGTTCTTAGTATATTCAAGTGTAGCTATGGACCACCAAGTCTTAAGGTTTGCATTGTTTCTTTTTTAACACTGGGCACTGAATTTCCTTTGTTCAGAAAAACCCCCACCCGAAGATGAAGAGAGTTTTTTAAACCCTGTCCCGTTTTCCCTTCTGTATCTCACCAGGCACCTTGCCTGCGTCAGAATCACACGATCAGAGCCTGAAAACACAGGAGATCCCTTTAACATTATCTCAGATGGTGACAGAGCTGTAGTTCGGGTCGTGTAATTTCCCATTTGTGTTCTCATGTGCGATGTGCTGTGCAGAAGCCCCACTCTGCCAGACCCCGCCGTGCCACGCCTTGTCAGATGCTCAGCACCTGATGTCCCTGGGCCCACTGAACTGGACCTTAGGCCAAGTAATAATTAGGATAGTAAGGAGTTGAGTTGGGGTGATTTTAATTTATATTTCAAGTGGGTTTTTTTCAGGCAGCAGACAGCAGGCAGTTGTAAGGTAACTGTGTATATTCTAAAGTACAACGTGTACAAAGTCATCAGCCAAATTCATCGGCTGCAGCAGTAACTTGACAGGGTATTTCTGCAGCCTAATGATGTCATTCACAAGTGCCATATCAGCTCTATCATGTCTGAGAGGAGCCAATATCCTGTAGGAGTTACTGCAGATAACCTGAGGGAAATACAGTGTATTCGTGCCAAAACTGATCAGTGCTCTAAGGAACTACGTATTAGGCACTTTAAGAAAAGTCTACATCCTACATTGCTTGTATAGAAATTGCATTTTGATCCTGTTGCTGCAGATCCCGGATTCTACAGTTCATTGTAACTTAAAAGATTGTTTAAATGGCTTTTGGCAAAAAGTTTGTAACTGTGAAAATGTAAAAAGTATTTATACACTTGGGAAACACAACATTGTAGAAAATCACATACATGTTGCTACGTGATAAAATTAGTAAACAGAAATGCTAAGAGTATGTTTGCATGTGATACAAATGCTACTAAGGCTGTAATGCCTACTATATGACCACAGTCATGCTACTAGCTGGTAAATACTGAGTAAATGTATGGCACAGAATATTGTTTGATTAATTACAAAGACTTTTAGCATTACAAGGTCTCTATATATATGTGTGTATATTAATTACGTGGGCATTCTTGATACTTGTAGTAAAAGAGAAGTACATAACTAATTTAATTTTACACAGAAGTATTTATGCAGATTTTCAGAATTTCATATCAGGAATAACCTTTTTATGTCCATTAGATATAAAAACGATTTGCTAATGTGTTAATTTGCATGTTTCCAGAGCTTGCTGTAGTTATATTGCAAAACAATGCATGTAAGCATTCGGCTTGGAATTTGTCCATGCTGCCAATTCAAAGATGACTGCATGGAAAACTGGTAGTTTAGAACAAATCAGATTTCTGATTTCAACGTACTAAGCACCAATTACTTTGTTGTATATGCTTGTACAAACAAATTCTACATATTCCTATAAACAAAATAAATGAAGAGAGATAATTATGTTATTGTCAGTCCTGAGATGAAACTTTCAACTTCTCTAATAAAAACCTTAAAAAATTAAAATGCTTTCGTTTTGACTGCAGTGAATTGCAGGGTGGTGGTGTTGTTAATTGCAGATTTTTAGCAAGTTGTATTTCCTGTAAAAATGTGCATAGTGTAAATATATTTCTATCACAGCTTATTTAGTCAAAGGAGTCTTTTTTGTTTTTTAATTTTATATAAGTGATAGAAGCATTGTGCAGCCCTAGAGAACTGCCCCAGCGGAGTGTAGCAGCACAGCCTGGAAAAGCAGCAACCTGAGTGCAGTGTAGCAGCAACTGAGACAAAGGTCAGTGAATCCTTAGGTGTTTAAAGCAGGATTTAGGCAGATTTGTGATGTGTATTCAGAATTCCCATTCTGATGCCACAGCCTGTGAAGGTAGCTCCCGGTCCTTTATGATCCATAATGTTTTTAAAAGACAAGTTGTGTACTGAGAGCAGCTCTCTAAGCCTGGCTCAAGTGCTGGATGGAGCTGGAAGCTGAAGTGTTTTTCAGAGCATGCTGGACAGAATGTTTATTAAGATTTTTCTTTTAATTAAAGATGTCCTCTAAAACACAGCTGGGGGAGACAGCGCCATGAGCTGGAATTTTACACTGCTGCCTACTGCCGTGGTTTTTAGCCTGTGAGGAGAAGCAGATGACAGACCAGGTATGGAGAGAACTGGGTGGTGAAGCATCTTAGGCTCAGTTAGAGCCTGGCTGGAAAGCCCTGCCCTACCTGTTAAAGAAACCACTGGGAATGGAGGGCTTGGGTTCACCCCATGGCCCTCCCTGAGGAAGCTCAAACCCACCTATTTAATTCCTTGGTGAGCATCTCATCCCTCAGGGGAAAACACAGGTTTTGGAAGGACAGAAAATACAGTCCAGAGCCTCTGTGTAAGTCTATGCTCCGTGCTCAACCAGGGGCGAGACATCCATCAATTCAGACAGAAAAATGGGCTTCTGTGAAACTGCCAGTAGGAAACCTCAGCTGCCAGGCTCAGCTCCCCTTGATACATATTTCATCCACTGACAATTTAGCATAAAATGCAGGCAGTAATTTGAAATTAAGTGATGAATTTTGTCAGCTAAGTGTTTTGAAATACTGTTTAAGCAGTATTTGATTCAAAAATTATTTGAAGTTTGGCCGCTAATGTAATGAGGTGAGAATTTCCGTTGAGATGAAATAGGCTAATCAATTTGAACACTGATACTGAGTTAAAGCAGTTTAAAATGTCATTCCCTGCCGGGGTGATAGATTCCACTTCAGTGAAATTTCATCGAGGGAAGTGGCAGATTTTCCCTCTCTGAATCGCTTCAGATAAATTCAGCTCAGCTGTGATGGGGAGGGTCACGACATCCTGGCCTCGTAAGCAGCCTGCTATTCTTTCACTTGCCGTAATTTGGGGGTTGGTCATTAACTTGGCTGTTTCCAGGTGGGGGCCTATTTAACCCCTGCACCACCTGGGTGCAGTTAAACTGCACCACCAGAGACCCAAAATACCCCTCAGGGGCTGATTTCCTTGCAGACTCCAGGGGCTGCCTGTGAAACCAGCTGTGAGTGGCAAATACAATTGGATGTAGAGCCCTGTTCCTGCTGGATGTGGCAATAGCTGTCCCAGTGCTGCAGCCCGGCTGTCACTCCCTTCGAGGGGGCTGGTAAGAGTTGTTGTGTCTGCAGTTGTGGGTAGAAGGGGATTCAGCCTTCAGAGCCATCGGGGCAGTCTCCAGAGCTGGGGGTAAGGGCAGGTGGCAGGGCTGGTTTCAGGTGACCTAGTCTGGGACCATAAACTGTCCCTGGTCACAGCATTTCAGGGTAGCTGATGCTGCACTGGCTCGCTCGGGTGAGAAGGGTTGCTCCATGCTAGGAAATCTTAGTCCTTTCCCTTTTTTGCCATGGAGAGCAGGACGAACGCAGCTCTGCAGGCTGGAAGTGGCAATTGTCACTGGAGCTGAAGGCTTTGTTGTGCTGTGCAGCTGGGGGAGCACAGTTCTGTGCCCCCATCTCCAGCACAGCTGCTCTCTCCCAGCTGCTCCCTGGACCCTCCTGCACAGGCTGGATGCAGGGGCAGCTGCTCAGGATCATGTATTTCGGGGCTTAAAAGCTACCTAGAAGCCTCAAAAAGGTTGGAAATTAAAGAATGGACTAGAGAGAGAAATGAAGTGTAGTTAAATACTGAGTTTATGAGTGTAGGACCTGAGGAAGCCAGGCACTAAAATCACCACAGAAATACAGCCTGTTACAGTCAAAGGTTATATTTTATAGAAGATTATATTTTTTTTACTTTATATAGTCCCCTGAAATTATTACCCATAGGTTAAGCCTGTATCACAACCCACACAGGTCTGACTCTGTTTGGGGGGTGTGCAGGAATGGCTTTTTACCATGAAACAGTGGAGAGAGGGAATGGTCAGAATATATTTAATACGTACAGAAAGCAGAAAAGGAATTGCAACATTATAGTTACAAAAATCAACGTGTTCCTTTTGTATCAGTTTTTATAGTTTAAAAAAGCCATTGCCCAGCAAGAAAGGCCCTCTCTGCATGTCTGTGCTCTGGCAGAGAAAGGGCAGCAGCCCGCTATCAAAACTCACCTTGCAATATCTTGCTTTGCAAAACCTTGGACCGTTTCCTCCAGATGCCTCTTCCTGAGCTAGAAATGTGAATTGGTAGTGAATCCGGTAATGCCATCACTCCGGATCGCTGCTGTGCTTTGGCTTTTTACCAAAAAACCATCCTCAGTGTAGGGCTCCTCATCCCCGCTGCTCCTGAGACTGGTGTCGCTGTAAATCGAAAATATTTGGATGTGGTCCTGGGACGAGAGTGGCAGCGCGTTAAAGCTCCAAAATTAAAAAAAAAAAAAAAAAAATGTCCCGGTGAGAGGCAGGAAGAAATATTTCAATGTCGCATCACCCGGAGCAAAGGAGCAGCACGGGAGTCGGCTGCACTCGCACCTCACGGAGCGGTCGGGCGCTCCGGGCTGGGATCGCCCTCCGCTCCCGCAGCCCCGCTGCCGACAGCCCGGGGGGCCAGCGCCGCCCCTGCCCCGGGCTGAGAGCGGGGTTGGGAAGGCGCTGCCTTGGCGGGGAGTTGAGGGGCCCCGGAGCGGGCAGGGCAGGAGGCGGGCAGCCCTCCGTGCTCTCACGCCGCCTCGCAGCCCCCTCCGCTCAGCGCCGGGCCTCGCTGTCTCGTACCTTGGACTTGGCCAGGGACAAAACCCTGAGTGTCCCGGCTCAGCTGGCACCTGTCCCACCTCCGAGGCGCACCCCAGCTGCCACCAAAACTGGGCCTGTGCCCCCAGAAACGCCCGGCACGGGCGGTGCTGTTAATGTTTTAAAGCACCCACTCGGGGATGTTGGGTTTTATGTTACGGTGCGCGTTGTGGTTTGTCACGTCTTAGCGCTCAGGTGTGTCCATGGCCGCCCACAGAAGGATGCGGGTTTGCTTCTGACCTTGCCACACAAAAATAGCTGCACGTTTCTTCCTAAATTAACACGCGGAGCAGCTGTTCGCCTTCACCGAAATTAGTGACGCTCCGTGAGCCGCCGGCCCTGGAAAGGTAATTCCCCTCCTCCAGCCCGCCGGCCTCTCCGGCAGGGACGGGCGGCGCAACCCCGGGGCGAGGGGATCCCGGCCCCGCTCCCAGCGCCGGCCCTGCCGGGGGAGCGCTCGGGGTGAGCCCGGCTCCGCTCCAGCCGCGCGTCGGGCGGCCCGAGGTCCCCGCGGGGATCCCCGGCAGCCCCTCCGCGGGTGCGGCGGGGCCCCGGCGCCGGAGGGGGGGAATCCCTTTTTCCCTCCTCCCCGCCCGGCTGCGCGTACGCCCCGTCCCTCTGCGTGGGCGCTCCATCAGCTCCGCCGGTATCTCCCCTCCTCCTCCTCCTCCCCGCACACCCACACACTTTCCCCATCCCTCCTCCCCGCCACTCCGCAGCAGAGTGCTTTTGCATCCTGTGCGGCTCCTGAGAAAGGAGCTGTGCGGCTTTTTTCCTCCCCTCCTTTTTATTTTTAATTTTTTTTTTCTTTTCTCCGGAGCGCACCTTTCGGAGGAGCAGCTGCAGCAGCCGCGGCCACGCCGGGACCGAGCAGGAAGGATGGCCGGGGGGCGCCTCCCGGGGCTGCTTGTCATCTTGCGTGAGTACCTGGGTGGCGAGTCGCGACACGGAGCCCTGTCGCGACGAGGCAGCCACTGGCGCTAACAGAGACTCGGCGCTGTCACGGCACCGGTCCCGCATCACCTCCACCGGCTGCCACATTTCCTCCACCTGCTCTGTCGCGACAGGGTCGCCCCGTCGCGATAGAGTAGCTTGCTCCGGCGGGCTCGGGGGTGGCGGAGGGGGTGTCAGGGTGAGGGCAGAGGCTCGGGGCGCCGGGCTCGGGGCTGCCGGCGCTCAGCCCCGCTGTGCCCGCAGACGCCGCGGCTCGCCTGGCCGCCGAGCAAGAAGTTGAAAACCTCTCCGGGCTCTCCCCTAACCCCGAGAAGGACATCTTCGTGGTGCGGGAGAACCGGACGACGTGTCTCATGGCCGAATTCGCCGCCAAGTTCATCGTCCCCTACGACGTGTGGGCCAGCAATTACGTGGATGTGAGTGTGGGCCGGGGGCGGCCCGGGGGGTCCGGGGCTCCAGCAGGACCGGGGATGGCAGGGGACACGCACACGCATACATCTGCCGGTACTTTCGGAAAGTCCTTTATCTCCTCCGAGGATTTTCAGCCGGGGCAGTGGGGGGCCCGGAGGGACTCGGGGGTCGCCCCGCTGAGCCCCGCTCCCCTCTCGCAGCTGATCACGGAGCAAGCCGATATCCCGCTGCCGCGGGGCGCCGACGTGAAGGGCAAGTGCGGCACGAACGAGTCGGAGCTGGAGCTCTCCTGGCTGGACCAAGCGTACACCCTCAAACTCTCCTTCCTGAAGGTACGGACGGGCTCCCTGCACGCCGGGACCCGGGGCGGGGGCGAGGCGGCTCCGCGGGGTCCTGACCGGCCCTGTCTCGGCAGGAGGGGCACAACACGTCCCGGGGACCGGAGGCGTCCTGGAGGCTCAGCCGGATCCAGTTCACCTACGACACCACCGAGCGCACCTATTTCAAGGATGCCGTCAGCCGTAAGCGCCCGGGCTCGGGGTTTAAGGCAGATCCCGGCGGGTGGGCGAGCGCTGGGCCGGGCTGGGAGGGGAATACCCTGCGGGCTACTCGCTAAACGCAGCTTACGGGAAAAAGGAAACCCCAAACCCTACCGACAAAGCCGGGACCAGCTGCCGGGTTTAAATCGCATAGTATAAATTTTTTTTCTCTGCTTTTTTTTTTTGCCTTTTTTTT
>VZDJ01000052.1:3281968-3381660 GCA_008694505.1 Cyanoderma ruficeps
ATTCTTTTCTTGGCTTTAATCACCGCGATTGCCCTGGGAGAGAGAGCCCAGCTCTGCCGGTTTGCTGTGCTGCCGGGCTGTCCGGTGGGACCCAGGGCCCAAGGGGATGGGGCAGGGAGACACCTGGGCTGGAAAAGCTTGTCTCCTTTCCTGTGGGGAGATTGTTTTTGACGTTAATCCTGATGATGGTTGAATAGGTGGGAAAGCAGCAGTTTCCCAAGATAACTGAGATTGACATTAGTATCATACCCCTACACACCTCCACACCCAGCAGCCTCCTCTTTTCTCACGGGTTTCCATTCTTTTGGCTTTCATTTTGTTTTTATTTCATTTTGGCTCAGAAATCTGTGGTCTTGAATTGAAAAATTAGGTATTGTCATTTGCAAACTGCTCTCTCTCAGGATTTTCCAACTCCAGAGAATAGGGTGTTTAGTTGTTGCCATAAGACATGCTGGGTTTGGGGCTGTTTTTCCTGCTGGTGTTTCCACTGTCTGAGTCCCCAAAACAAGGAACTGGCCGTGCCTCATCAGCCCCTGCCCATGTGAAGCACTGATTGCCTTTTTGTGCTGCTGGAGGGGAACAAAGGGCTGCAGAAGAGCGAGTGGTGGAAGATATCCCTCATTTCACCCAGCTCAGCCTCGTTGGGCCTTCGCTTGCAAAACAAGCTTGGTGTGATGGGAAAATATTTTCTCGTAATTTATACTTGGGTGAAATGGTCACGTTGTATTTTTGGGAAAGGCTTTATGGCTTGTCTTGCTTTGCAGTGCGGTCCTCAATGGCGCTGCTCCTTCCCACCTGGATTCAGAGCCCAAGTGCAGCCCCAGAAATGGTTGTTTCCCAAATGTAGGGACTACAGTCGCAGTCCCAGGCTGAGCCCTGAGTCTCTATGAGCGGGAACCATTTCTCTGATGCTGTGGGCTCCAGGTGCTGTGACAGGAGCCGAGCTGGCGGCAGCACAGCCCGCTCTGCCCTTTGTGGTGCAGTTCCGTGCGCTGGAGCTGTGCATTCCGGCTTGCAGGAGGCAATCCCGGTGTGGGAGTTGCCCTGGCTGTGTGGGGTGTCACACAAAAGCAGGGTCCTACCCGGGGAGGACACTCCAGGAGCAGCAGGGCCACTGCGGCCGCACTGCGCCCCAGCCGTGTCACCCGCGCGTTCGGTTCGCTGCTCCTGTTTGTGGAGGGTCCTGAGGCCGGGCCCTGACGTGTCTGTGTCCCCTGGGCAGCCGGGAAGCACACGGCCAGCTCGCACCGGCTCTCGGCCCTGGTGACCCCCGCCGGGCGCTCCTACGAGTGCCAGGCACAGCAGACCATCTCCCTCGTCTCCAGCGACCACCAGAAGTCCGTGCAGCTCCTGCTGTCGGAAGTGCGGATCCAGCCCTTCGACATCCCCGCGGATTTTGTCTTCAGTGAAGGTAAGGAGCGGGCAGAGGCACGTCCTGCGTCCCCGAGGTGCTGATGCTGCAAAGGCCTTTGGGGGTGTTGCAGTGTACTGAAGGAATTTGGGTCTCACCTTTTCCAGAGCAATCACTCTCCTTACTGCAGCATGTTACCAGTGTTCCCTGCAGTCCCTCCAACCCATTCCTTGCCTCTGCAGTCCCCCAAAAGGCTTTACAGATTCAGCCCAGCTGCCCAAACACAGGCTATCATTGTACGTACATTGGATCCATAAGGACTTGCAGCGTCAGATTGCCAGCAAGCCCCAGTGCAGCATCCCTGGGGAGCCCTGCGAGGCTGAGGTGTCTGCTCTGCAGCACAAAAATGCTTCAGCACAGCCCCAGGGGCTCCTTGGGGCTGTAGAGGCAGGAGGCACTGGGGGTGCACGTTCCTGGCTTCAGTTTGATTAATGTTCATTGTGAGGGTGAAGGAAGCGTAAGAGGGACTTCACTGAGGCTCCTCAAGCACCAAACATACGGGATGCCATTCCCCTTCTGGGATTCTTTAACATCCATGGTGGATAAAAAAAACCCTGAGTTAAAACATGCTGTTTGTATCAAAGGGTTGCACTGGAGTCTGCAGCAATGCTGCAGCGGGATAGGAATCCTGCAGTTTTAGCTTCCTTTATCCCAAAGAACCCATGGTGCTTCTCCTCCACGGCTCTCCCCTGGCTTTCCCATTGGGTTGAATGGGGCAGTGTAATCATGCTCACCTGGATTAGGTAAAACCAGTCCCATCTCATAGTGCTGCCTTCGCACTAAAATTAGTTAAGCCCTTCATTGTAACCAGGTGCAAATAAAATGTGTAATAGTCAACTCTTTTAATAACAAGTTAGAAAATGGTGGTATTGAAGCGTGGCATTAAAAACGTGGAGCTTTATTATTTTGTATGTATTTTGGAACACAATAGAAGCCCAGCACTGACAGCAGAGCTGAGTGTTGCCTTCACGACGTGCATCCTCTCACAGGTGTAGTAAATTCGTGCTGTTGCATGTGCTGGCTCTGGCAGAGCTCTGCCTGCCTGAATTACTCATGGCAAGGCCAGTGTAATGCTGAGTAGGTTTTATCCGTGGGCAGGTTTTTTTGTATCAAAGTAGTACCACGTTTTTCATAGATTTACAGGGAGAAAAAAGTAGAACTTAATAGTTGGCTGTAATTTTTTTGTTGTTGCCGTAGCTTTACCCTCTCTTTCCTCCTGTGAATCCAGGATTCCTGCGCTCAGGGTTGGGCTGGGCAGACCTTGGAGGCTGAGAACACCATCTTTAAAATATGCAAGTCTGTGTCTCTGTGATACCAAAATTGTGAAGTCCAAGAACTCCCAGTTAAAATAACCAAACTCGGGGCTCGCTGCCAAAGGAACCTACCTGCTGTTTTCATGATGTGCTTATTCCTGTCAGGCAGCAAATTAATTTCTAGTTTATTTTCTCTTTTGTTGCTGTAGTTTGGTGGGTTTTCTTCTCCAGTACACAAAGAGATGGTGTTGGTTTAACAATCTTTAAACACACGGGAGGGAATTCCTCTTCCAGAGGACAGAATAGCTTCTCTCTTTGTCAAGCTCAGTGGGGTTTTCTGTTGTTGTTGCTCTCATTATTTAATTACACTCCTTTTTGTTGAATTCCACTGGAAGCTAACCAGCAAGAGAGCACCTGGAGAGGGTGGTCAGAGATCCTGGGAAGTGATTTATCAATGGAGCTCCATCCAGGGCTCTGCTGCTCTCCCAGCAGCACGTTCCCACCAGCCGAGCTCATCCTCAGCACACACACATGGCAGAGCAGGATCCTTTGTGGGCTCTGAGAATCGCTGCCAATCCCAAGTTACAGTAATTAGCCTTCTCCTTTTTGGTTCATTAATTTTCCATTAGGTAAAATTCCTATTAATTATGAACAAGCTACAGAACATTTTAAAATATTTTAGAGTGGAGAAAGAGACCTGCTAGAGCAGAAGAATCACCGACACGCAGGAGGGTTGGGGCCCTTTTTCCCACAAAGAATTGGTGGAAAGGTTTCTTCATTAGTTTTGACACTGTCCTGGCAGGGGTAGGTTAAAAAGCTTGTAGGGAATGATTGGATTGTTTTTTGTGGGTTTTTNAGAGTATTTTTTTTTTTTGAGACACTGCTTCCAACCTTCACAAATCCACATTAATTTATTTATCTATTTATTACATTTTTATTTTTCAATTCAGAAGCAGCAGAAATTTTTTCATTCAGAGTTTGCTAATTTATTTGTTTTAATAGGGGAAGTGTGTGTACATTTTTCAGCTTAGAAAATGAATGCTGAATCAAGAGAATGTGAGATTTAAACTGATGAAAGAATCTCAGAGAAACTGTCAGCTCTTTTGATTTTATATCTAAAATTTGAGTACAAAGCAATACGATGAAAAATACTAATACAAAGGGATACAATGGCTGAGGATCAAGAACTGGGATCCTGGGGTGGCTCAAAGGGAGCTGAGACCTCCCACTTGAGGGTCACATTTTTTAAGGGTCCTTTGCACCAAGGTATCCAGCTACCTTTTAAAAAAGCACCTAGTATTTATTTAAAAAAATCTTTTTGGAAGCTATTTACTTACAAACACCTCTCTCAAAATCTCAGAAATCTTGTCATGCCAGACAGAGCTGGGCTGTTTTCCCAGCCCTTTGCACAATCCCTGTGCTGATGCTCGTGCTGGTGCCTGCAGGAGGGCACCGTCCCTTTTGCTGGGTTTTTTTTTGCCGTGTTTGCTCTGCAGAAGAATTCTGCAAAAGGAAAACGGGCTCTTAGGTGGTTTCGCAGCCTGGTACTGGAATTGGACGAGCACTCACCATAGAAACCGTGGCAGTACGTGAGCCTGGGAGGAGGCACAGCACAAAGGAGCAGTGAGGAATGTACCTGAACACCTCCCCTGTTCCCATCTGCAGCGGGTGTTCCATGGGGCAGGGACTGGGGTGACACCACCCTGGCAAAGGGGTGACCCCGCCGTGTTCAGGATGCAGCAAAACTCCCAGCATTGCCTGAACTTCCTCTTTTTTGCCAGGGACCTTTTTTTGCTTCCCTGGACTGAGGGGTAAACCCCAGTAATTTGGGAAATGCTGAGATCCTGTGACCAGGAGTGAAATACTGGGGAAATTTTGACAGAAAGGGTTGTTTTCCTGCAGGGTCATTAATTTCAAAATCGTAGCTGTTCCCAGTGTGGTGGTTTTTCATTTGTCAAGCATCGGCCTACCCATGCTTTAGGGGGTTGAATGTCCACATTTGTCTGCCGTGGACATTGTGCAAACCCTTTTCCCCTCCTGCTCCTCATCTGCCTTTTCCTGTGCTGATGGAGCAGGAATGATACCTGCTGCCTCCCTGCAGTGTTGTGGACCTCAGTGCCTTTGCATTGAATTCTTGGGGTGAAAAACGCTTCATTTGAATTCTTGGGGTGAAAAATGCTGTGTAAGTGTTAAAGTACATTGTTATAAACGTGAAACTATTTTTATTTGTTGTAAAATGATGTGGTTTAACATGATATTAATTCATCCTCCCAGCAGTCAGCACCCAGAGAGCCTCACTTCTGCTGCAGATGTGTTTGTGCTTGGCACTTCCCAGTGCCTGCATGCTGGGTCCCCCCATTCCCCCTACAGCCTCCAAAGAGCCCAGCTCTCTGGTGGTCTGCTCCAGAAGGAGAAAAAGGATGTTTCTGGCAAGGAGAAGGTGTGGGTAGGGCAGAGGCAGCTGCTCTGCCTGGGGACGTGCAGCAGGTCCAGCTGGGTTTGGGGATGTGCTGCTGGAGACTGACAGCTTTGCTTGGCTTTTCTCCCCCTTCCTGATGGCTTTTTTTATTTATTTATTTTTATTTTAACCATCTAAAAAGTAGTGTCAGGATAAAGAACTCTCTTCCTTGGCTGCTTGCAGGAGTTGTCACCTTTTTGAGTCATGACACAGACAGTTAAACACAGCCATGGCTTTCTGTGGACCACGGATCTCTGGCCACGTCCTCTGGCATGTTTTGTGCCCTGCAGCCGGTTTGCTTTGGCAAAATTTGGTGGAATTCAAATGTTACAAGCGGGTGCTTTAGAGCTGGGTCTGTTTTCTGCACTGGTGCTTTTAGCTTTGCCTTCTCCACTGGCTGCAGCCCCTCACACCCAGCCCGTTCTCCTGCAAATGCTGGAGCATTCCTGTTTAGGGAAAGGTGCACGGAAAACCCAGTGTGTTTGAGCACAGGGGAATTCCCTCAGCTGCGTTTCCAGCAGCTTGCTTTCCATCTTCTGTGGGGTTTAAGCTAAGCCACTTTCAGAGCAAAAATCAGCGTCCAGCCACAGTGATCTACTCATTGACACTTCAGCACACCCTGTCTGCAGCCATGTGGGGAGTGCACAGGAGCTCCTGGAGCTGGGATCCTTCCCATGGGGAATGGTGCTGCTCTGTACCTGTGGGGAGAGGGGTCAGAGCAGCCCTGGCCCCACAGCACCACCCTGTGCGTGGCTTTTCCTGCAGTCAGCTCAGCCTGGGGTTGTGTCCCTGTGAGCTGCTCAGGCCTTAGCATCCTAAACTGGGAACAATTCCACAGGGCACTGGAAACCCAATTTCGGGAGCTAAGTTACAATGAAGATTTTTTTCCCCCCATTCTCCCTACTACAAACAAACAAAACCCCTGCATTGCAGCAACTGCTGAATCGCCTGTGCCACAGTCCTGGTGATTAATCACTCCTCTGGTGAAACAGTGAGCAACTGGAACTGAAAGAGGACATTCTTTTGTGTTAAGACTGCATTTCACTTTTGCTTTTTTTTTTGTTTTGTTTCACCTCATTTACAGCTTGAAATGTTTCCTGATGGCATCGCTGGGAGGAGGCTGCACTCCAGGACACGGTGAAGCTCCTGGTGGTGCCGGCACCACTGGAGATGTGTCTCTGCTGTCACCTCCTGCCTGGGCCTGGGGGTCTCTGGGTTTTTCCTGCTCTTTCCCACATGCTGTTAGATTTGTGGAGCGTTTGCTCTTTGTGGTTGTTGCAGATCTCTGCCATCAGCTGCCTGGGGAACCCATCTGGCCAGTCTTCATCAAGGGAGGGGGATTTGTGGTGCCCTTTGTATTCGCTCATCTAACACACAGCCTTTCTATTTTCTCTCTTTTTTTCTTTTTTCTTAAAATCGTCATTGTTTTCAGCACATTTCTAATACAATGAGCCAGAGAATTGTCCTTCCTGTGTCACGTACCCTTTTTTCTCCCCACCAGAACTGGCATTTTTCTTCTTTTCAGCCTGGCAGTTCCATCTCAGCAGCATGGGCTCTGCCTGTCCATCAGCACGGGGATGCAACAATCCTGTGGGGAAAAAAGTGCATCATGATCCTGTCACTCAGGCCTGCAGTACACTCTGGAAGTGTAAGGGACCTGAGCCAGGATTACCAGTGTATCATGCTTCCTGACCTTGGTGGCCTTTCCAAGCTCAATGGAAAAGTATTTTCCCATTGTATCACTATTTTCTGGTGGTTTGTTAGGCTACAGCAGAGACTCATCAGCCAGAGACAAAACCCCTGGCAGGGCTCATGCTGCTCCTTTGCCATATGTGATGGACAATGTGGGGGGCTCTTTGACACACACACACACACACACGTGTGTGCTCTGGCGGGGCTGAGGCCGTGTCCATGGTGGGCTCATGGAGAGGGGGCAGCGATGCTGTTGCACTTCTGCCAACTTGCAGGGAGAGGGGGAATCTCTGGATGATGTGCAGGGTGAGTCTGGTGCAGAATTAAAGAATTCCTGATGCTGAGGCCTCTCCAGACTCCCTAACTGATTAAACAAAGCAGCTCTTCAGTCGCTCAGGAAACTTGGCCTTTGGCCGCCCCGTCCCCAACGATGTGTGGCAGAGAGGGCTGAGCTTATGGGCACGAAAATGTTTTTCAGGTGCGTGGGCTGGCTTGATAGATGTAGTCTCTCCCTGCATCCCTGCGTTGTGACTGATTGCACTTTGCTCCAAAGCAATTGTTTTCCCCCCAGGGCTCTGCTCTCCGTCCTGCGCGGAGCCGTGGCCGGGAGCCGCCGCGGCGGCAGCTCCGATCGCTCGGCAGCGGCTCAGCCACGTCCCTCCTTCCCCTCTTTCTTCCCCTGCAGAACACAAGTGCCCGGTGGACCAGAGGGAGCAGCTGGAAGAAACCCTGCCCCTGATCCTGGGGCTGATCCTGGGGCTGGTTATCGTGATCACCCTCGGCATTTACCACATCCACCACAAGCTGACAGCCAGCCAGGTGCAGATCCCGCGGGACAGATCTCAGTACAAACACATGGGATAGGGAGCAGGACCGAGCAACCCGAGCCGTTATCAGGTAGAAAAAGCAAAAGCACTTTTTTCTGTGGGAGAGGAAAGGTTCTGGGCAGGGGGGGACAAGGAATGGTATTCACAGCACCTAATCCTGAGTATTTCATGGAGACACTCGGGCTAAGGCTTGGCTTTAACGCAGATTCCGTAAGGAGACTTGGTGTGTATAGGTGGTTTGAATACCTTCTTTAAGCAGCTGGGCTGATCATCTGGATACAGAAATGCTTCACATGTCAGAGTTTCACACTGGGAGCACAATTAACTTTCTTATTTTATTTATTTTTCCCCTTTTCCCATCTCAAGAGATTCTTACCTCCCCCTGCATCACCTTTGGAGCATTCAGCCCTCCACATTCCTGTCCATGCAGGAAGCAGGGTTGGGAGAGAAAGCCATTGCACAGAGTTCATTCAGTCCCTCTAATGAAGGGACTCAAACCACACCCCTAAATTTGCACTCGTGTTAAGAAAAGCATGGAGGCAAATGCAAGTGTGCTTTGGGAAAAAAAAATAATAAAAAAAAAATCAAGGTCAGTAACTCCAGTGGAGCAGATCACAGCTGTGGAGCTGACCCCACACTTGAGACTGAGAGAAAAGAAAGTTTGTTTTTGCTTCTTGAGCCACATCTGAACTAAACTTAGAAAAAAAAAAAAAGAAAAAGAAAAAAAAAGTATCGATACACAAATTATAAAGTGCCGTGCTACTGCAAGTCAACTGAGAAATGCTTCTGGCTGGGCATCCTGCACGTTTCGTGATTGTGGTTGAGATGTTACATTGCTACCTGCAACTGATAATTTTCACAATAAAACAAAACAAAAAAACCAAAAAAAGAGAGAAAAAGAAACCAGTAATGTTAAGTTACTATGCAGATTATTCAGGTATAATCTAATGTAACAGAAAAAAATATAAGGGAACTCTTGAAATCGATCCTAAATGTAGACGATTTTTAAAATTAATTAAAACATGTGCATATATAATGCTTGATTTGCCTTCTTAATTTGAAATGATGTAATGCTTTGTCCTCACTCCGTGATACCAATGGAACTGGAACACAAATGCATCATCTGAGTGGATGTCACACGGAGGATTTATTCCAGCAGTGGTTTTGCTGCAAATGGCTTGGTGAAGACACCATGGTGGTTCAGTAGTCTGTGATTTGTTGGTTGTCCCTTGTCTCCCTCTCTCTCTTGGTTGTTTTTCCCGTGTGTTGTGTGGGCAGTGATGTGTTTTATTCCGGTGCCGTCCCGTTCCCACCGAATCCTTTGGCTCCCCTTGGCTCGGGTGTTGCCTCAGCAGCAGTTAGTCCAGGCCTTGTGTCAGTTTAGGGTATGGAAAACACTTCCTTGCTCTTAAACCGATTTATTTCAGAGGTTTGATTGTTTTCTTTCAGGTTAAAGTCAATCAAAGAAAAATGGTAATTTCAATGTTGGAAAAAGCCAAGACAAGAAACTTAACTGTTCTTTAATGCTGTAGTCTCCTCCAAAATTTATGGGGTTTTTGATGAAGGTGGAAGTTTTTGATGAAGGAGGCATAAGCCTTCCTTTAGTCCTGCCTTATTCCTGGTCTCATTGCTATGCTATGCTCAGCTTTATGTTTTCTCATTTGGATGCAAAAAGCAAAATTATGGCACTGAGGATGATTGTGGCTTTGCTCTTTTCCTTTCGAACTCCAGTGAAAGGGTCCTGGGTGAGCTTTAGACCGACCAAGTACCACTGCCTACAATAAGCTGATAATTAAAAAAGGAAACAAAAGGTTCTTTTAGAGGCAATTAGAAAAAGCCAGAGGTAGCAGGAGGGCGAATAAAAGGATTAAAGGTTCATCCTTAATAGAGAGGAGCTTTGTCCTGCCTCACCCTTGTCTGCCCGGGGGCCAGGAAGGCTGTCCCAGCCAGCTCCCATCAGCCTGGCACATCTGCCACTGTGACATCCCAGAGAATAATAGAACACGAAAAGGAAGCCAGCAGCTGAGCTGCAGATGCCAGAGGAGCCCCTCCACTGCCGTTGGTCTCCTGGATAGGCCATCCTGGCAAAGGGGCTACGGGAAAGATGGGAGAATGCACCCCCCTGGAGCCACCCCTGTCACTCAGAGGACATTCCCACCTGCCTGGCTTCCTCCCTTGGAAGAGGGGGAAGTTCAGGGGGTTCACATGGAGCTGCTGTCAGCGCAGGAGAGGCAGTGGCTGGGGACACCATCCCCAGGCTGCTCTGGGACGTGGCTGTGCCTTGGCCAGGTAAAGCTGCTGCCGGGTTCCAGTGCCTTGGGGTGGCTTCTCCTGTTGCACCACGTGAGCAAGACCTGCCTGCTGTGACAGGGAGGTGTTCCCAAACACCTGCTGGATTTAAGATGGAAAAAAGGCTGATTTATGGTGGCCTCTGAGCTGTTTTTAACTCACCCTGCACTGACTGTGTCAGGGCACTCACAGGGACTGTCCCTGCCTGACCCCAGAGCAGTGAGGTGGTGGCAATGGCCCTTGGATGGGGACAAACCCCCCAAAAGCTGATGCAGCTCCTGTGCCTGCTTGAAGGACTTCTGCTGCTTTTCATGTCAGATGAGGGGTTCCCTTAGGAAGGACTTGGCATCACCTTCAGGGGGTGAGTGTGTCTGTAGGAACAGAGTCCCAGGAATGCAATAATTATCTCTTGATTTTCTGAACTGACAGAAAATACTTTTTGTTGGACTAAAATGTTTTCGCTTTTTAGAGAAGAAAGGAAAAAGAAATAATAATTTCATCTCAGTGTCAGTTTGTGTCCCAGACTGGTGTAGCTTGGTTGAAAAAAAAAGTTACTTAAGGTTTTGGGTGAAAACCTTGAAAATCTTTTAATTCTCTCAGTCCTTTTGCTCACATTTACTAAAATTGATCTGAATTCTCCATTGCTTTGAGCTTTTCAAGCCTATTTATGAAAAATTATTTATGCAAGAGATTATGTCCAGCTTCCCTCCTGCCTGTCAAACTGCAGCAGCAGCTTGAGGATGGCAGCACTTTGTTGTGATTTAATTTTGTATTTAGCTTTCATTTATTGATGGCTTTTTATGGGTGAGCTGCAAATTGAAAGCTTTGCTTTATGTATGTTTATGAACACAGCAGTAGAAGGTGGATAAATACACCTTATCGCCCTACTGAGCTCTGTGAGGACCTGTAATAATTAAGCACTTACTAAAGCAGCTGCTAATGACTTACAGAGTACTTGTGATTAGAACTTTAATTATAAATCATGGATGTATTGCTGAGGAGGGGGCTGACATAGCCAGTAAACGTCCTGGCCTCTGCTACTATGATTAGGAGTATCTGGGAGTAGCTTTAGAACTGCGAGGTCAGAAAAAGCCATCATTCCCTAGTGGCAGGTGGGAATAATTTCACTGGAATATCCCACCATACCTGGAGCATGGCCTCAGCTGCTGAGTGAATGGATGCCCTTCACATGCCTTGTTTGTTTTTAGGTGATGGCATTACATTTTTTCAATGTATTTTGAAGTACTTACTGACATCAGATACCAAAAGTAATAGAAATCCTCATTTGTAAGACTTGAAGATAGCAAATAACACTGCAGGTTCATCAGCTGACTGGTGCTGCTGGGGAAACTGGGAGGAACTGCTGGCAGTAGGTGTGAGAGATCAACAGCTGAGAGCTGAAAATCAGGGATGTGTAAGGCAAAAGAAGAAAGGGATTATTTAGAGGGCAGAGAAAGGAAGGTGGAAATGCACTGACACTTAGAAATCACTTGGGGCAGCTCTATAAATCACTATCTATTTATATAAATGTATGTGTATTGTGCACATGTGTATCTTGTATCTATATATTAATATATATGAGCACTTCTTTTCTTTGTTATCTGCTTGGCCCAGTACTGTGAGACCGAGCCAAATCTATAAAGTAGAGAAAAGGCACGGGGAAAAAAAACACCACACTGAAACTTAAAGTGTTTATTAATGAATTTATTTAACTTGCATGTGCATTTGTCTCACCAGTAGTTGGTGTTCACAAAAAAACCCCTTTGAAATCGACAAAACTCTCAGTAAACTTGATGAACACTGTTTAAAGTATCTAATGATAAGAAAGTCGCAGAAAAGTCTTCATTTGTACAGCCTAAAATGTGCTGAATATTGAAGAAAAAACTCCCACCAACCCCCTTTTTTTAAATTCAAAGATGGTTAAAAAAGGTAATTTTGTGGCTAGTATTAAGTTGTGCCGTTGCCTGGACTGGTGCAGCCTGGTTTCCTGAGTTGTCAAGCCTACAAAAGAGAGCCCTGGGAGGCTGTGGGGGCTCCAGGAGCTGGGGCAGCGGGAGCCAAACACATTTTCTTCAGTGTCTTCTTCAAATGTGCAAACAGGGGTCGGGAGAGAGAGCACTGGGGATAAGACACTGGTGTAACAACAGCTATTCCATGTTCCAGATCATACTTATCTCCTCTCTTTTTAAAATTGCTTCTCTCTCTCCAAACGTTCTTTAAGGGCAGAACTAAAGGAGCTTCTTTACCATTGGCAACTCTTTTCTTCCAGAGGAAGATCTTTAAGCAACAGCTCCTGCCAGATTTAGATGTTTGGTTTTAATTTACTACAATAAATAACAATTAATTTAATAACTATGAAATTCCATAATAAGAAAGAAACTGTTTTTTCACAAAGTTGGTTTTGTGGTTCTTAAAGATACCATAAAATGAGGTCAGTAAGAAAAAAAACAAACTTGAAAAACATGGCTTTTGTATTATACGTAATTAAAAACAACTAATCGTTAATAAATAAAATTAGTTTCTCATTGAAATAATCATGAAGCACTTCTAAAAATTTTAAAGGCAAATCTATTTAGGCCTACAGTTAACATGCAAAGTCATCCAACAAATAACACAAAATTGTACCGCAGTAGTCAACTGTTGCATCAACATTCAGAAAGGTCTAGACAGCAGCACGACTTCTCCTCTATGGCAAATGCCTGGCACCACATCCCAAGCCATCCCACCCCACGGCTCTGCCCGTGCTCCAGGGATCCCTCTGGGCTGGGAGCAGGAGCTCCTGCCCTCCCTCTCCACTGCCAGAGCGTGACAGAAATACTGGAGGCTTCTGTGCTGGCAGAACCGGCCTTGCGGTGGCACAAAAAGAGAGGGATGGCCCCGGCCCCGGAGACCCCTTGGGCCAAGGCTGGGAGGGGGGAAAGGGAGACCCCGACCGTGGCTGGCCCTCAGGAGAGCTGGGGCTGCCACTGTCACCAAGTGCCCCAAGCCAGGTGCTCCTGCCAGCATCAGCTATCCTTGGCTCTTCCAGCTGCCATGAGGGTGGGATGAGCCCTCTCCTCACCCCATGGGAAATCTGCAAAACCTTACAACTTCCTAAAGGTGACTGTGGTTTCTTTTTTTCTTTTTTTTTTTCTTTTTTCTTCTCCTGTTTTCAAAAGGGTTAAAAAAAGTAGGAAACTTCATCTTCTCAAATTCTCGCTAAGTTACACTTATTACTTCAACTAACACAACAGTTACATGACAAAGTACTGCAAGTTATCAAAACGTTCTGTACAGAAAATTACAAACTCGTTGCAAAATACATTGCGCTGCTCTGACCGAGATAAAAAGTGCTTTGTTTTGTCAGAAAAGTGTTCTTGTGAAACAGAAGTGCCGTAGCCTGCAGTAAAGTTCAGGTGTTTTGCTCTGGCCGTGCTCTCCTCTGCTAAATTACCTTCCCAACGTTGGCGTGTGGTGCCTCCTGCCCGGATGGCCCAGCCGACAGCAGTGCTGGGAGCGCCGGAGCGTGGCAGGGATTGCTCCCTGTCCCTGGCACACCGGGAGCACAGAGAGCACTGCCCGGCCTCTGGGGCTCTCTGTACACCGTGGGATTTCCACAGGGCTGCTTTCCTTCTCAAGGTTTTCCTCCTCCCTGCCTGCGGAGCCCGCGCAGCTGCTGGCATTCCCACACGCCGTGAGCCAGGCCCTGCACTGACCTCTTCCCAGAAAGCTTCAGCGATGCCTGTGCTGCCTCATGAGGGGCACGATGCAGGAGGGGGGCCCAGCCAGTTTGAGGAAGGGGTGTCTCAGCAGTTCCTGTGCCGTGGCTCTCTGCGAGGGCTCCCGCACCAGCATCGAGTCCAGGAAGCCCCGGAGGACCGAGGAGACCTGAAACACCACACTGCCATTAGGGGAGGAAAAAACAGCCACTTCCAGCTGGGCTGGCTCTGTGCATGCTGTTTTCTTGGGAAGTCAAGGGACACTCTGACCTTCCCTATTGCAATAGCTGTGCTGAGCTGAAGGGCTGCGGGTCTTTGCTGTGCCACTGATTGAAGTATTTGGGTATCACTGGGGTGCAGAACAGCATTAAGGTAGGCTGAGGGCTCAGGTCTGATGGAAACACACCCAAACTGGGAGGTGCCCAAAGGCTTTGGATGTACCAGCCCACCTGCAGCAGGGCCAACGAGCTGAGCTGCTCTGGTGCTTGGGCAGGGTGGGAAGCACAGAGAGCCTCAGGCTGTGCTCAGCTCCCTCTGCCATCACTGGCTGCAAAAGGAATGCCAGGGTCAGGCACAAACGAGGCCGTGACTGGTGACTTTGACGTCACTTCCACCCCACAGGAATCCTGCGTAGGACCCACTGCTCAAGGTGGCCCCTTGGAGATGTAAGCTATCGTTTGGGCATACAGGTGTGTGCCTACAGTGTGAGCGAGCGTGGGGCTGTGCGAGGCCCTGGCCCCACGGCAGGCTGACCTTGTGCATGTCCTTCACATGCAGTTAGGGTCAGTGTTAGAGCATGGGGCTGTGCCAGGCCCTGGCCCCAGGGCAGGCTGACCTTGTACATGTCCTTGACATGCAGTTAGGGTCAGTGTTAGAGCATGGGGCTGTGCGAGGCCCTGGCCCCAGGGCAGGCTGACCTTGTGCATGTCCTTCACGCGGGGCGGGAGGTTGTCCCGGATGCGGCGCATGGCCTGCAGCGGCGGCTCGTTGAAGTAGGGCGGTTCCCCGTCGATCATCTCGATCACCATGATGCCCAGGGACCAGATGTCCACCTGCAACACACACAGGGCCCGTGAGCACTGCTGGCAGTGCAGGGGGGCCAACAGCCTCAGCACTGGGGACGGTGCAAACCCCGGAGCTGGCTCATGCCGCTGCCTGCTGCCAGCCTGGGCCAGCAGTCTGAGAGCCGGCACCATCCATCTTTCTTTTTTAAACAGCTAACCATGATTTTCCTTCTGAGCTGTGAGTGCTTTGACAAAACACATTAGCAGGGCCTTACAAACCTGGGTCTGCAGCTGGTTTAGGTGCTGCCTGTGGGAAGCTCCATGCCTTGGAGAGGCTGTGTCCTGCTGCCCTGCATTCCAGCTGCACTGATTTGCACCCACTGAACACCAACCCCAGGCTGGTTCTGGAGCTGCTGGAGAGCAGGGTACACTTCATACACTTCAGCTGCTGTGAAATCACTTACTCCATTCCCCTGAAGCTTAAAGACTATGGGAACTCCATTCAAGACCCCAGGCAAATGGAAGCACTCACTACACCCAGGCTTGTTTACAGCTAGTACAGGTAGCACATTATGTAAGACCTTTGAAAAGTGATTCAGCTCCAACTCAAAAAAATAGTAATTTTTTTCTTAGTCCTGGCCTGCTGCAGAGCTGCTCCAGAATCCCAGTCCTCTGATGGCTGTAATTCCTGTCATTTGCCAGCCCAAATACAGCCAGGGCCAGTTCATTCTGCTTTTGCTCTTTTGCCAACACTATCCTTTAGCTTAAATCCTTATTTTTTTCCCCTTTCCCTTCTGGTGGCGAAACTTAATGTAGCCCTAAGTTCAACCACTTTATAATCCCCCTAAGCTATTAATGGGCTAATAATAGTTGATGCTATTATCTCCGGAATGTCTTCTACAACAGCACAGATCCTGGGTGGAGAGAAGTGCCTGCAGGGTGCTCTTAGTGTGCTGTGCCAGAACAGTGTGAGGATGGAGCAGCTCCTGCCCAGCTCATCTCCCCTCCCCTGTGTCTATCTGTATTTCTAGGTATCTGTGTTCTATACAGGTATGTCTATGTGCACCTGTGTGCAAACACACCGGTGTTCCTGGCTGTGTTTGCTGACAGGGTCGAGCTCTGCAGCTGCTCCTCTCAGGCAGCAGCTCTGTCCCCACGTGGAAGGAGGAGCAGAGGCAGCTGTGTTCCCCTGGGGAGCTGTGAGTCACTGTCACGGCTGAGCTCGGCACAGGGACTGCTCTTCCCAGGCTGCCAGGGCAGCAGTGCCGTGACTCATGGATGGGGTATGGCACTGCAGAGCTGCCAGGTGCCCCCACCCTGCTGGGCTCCTCTGAAGGGCTCCAGTAATAACTTTTTTGTAACACCTTGCAGTGCTTGAAACAGCTGCCACAGAGGTGCTTCTCCTGCCCCTTTGTCTCAAGTGATGACGGCAATGACTGCAGGGAATGAGCCCATGTGGAGGCCAATCCTACCACAGAGGTGGCAGTACAACCCACCCAGCTGTGCCCGAGTTTGGGACCCTACAGGATGGGTGCTTCCACTGGAACTCTTCCAGAGGAAAGGAATGGCAGGCTTTGGCTGGATAAAAGCAGTGGCCCTGTGCAAATACAGGGGGGGCTGGGATGGGGCTGTGCAGGAGGGGCGTGTGAGGTGGCTGCTGGTTTGGCACGTGCAGGTGTGCACACCTGTGACTCCAGCTCCAGACCACAGGCTTGACAGTAAAGAGCAGCAAAGGGCCTTCCACAGTGTGCAAATGAAGCCAGTTCCCTTTACTGCAGCACCCCGAGCCCAAATATGGAAAAGCATTGCACTGCTTAGAGTGCTAAATGGAGTTGTTATTTAATAACTTCATCTTGGGGAAATACTTTCAAACCAGGCATGCTGCAGCACTCTGGGGCAAACGTAATTGCTGTTATTTTGCATAGCTGTGCAAATGCTTCTGAACTGCACAGATCAGACAGAGCTCCACGGGGTTGGGACATCCCCTCCAGCAGTGCCTGCTGTGCTCACCTCAGTGCCACAGGGGGTTGGGATAGCCCCTCCTGGGATATTCCCCCTGGAGTGCCTGCTGTGCTCACCTCAGTGCCACAGGGAGTTGGGATGTCTCCCTGGAGTGCCTTAGGGAGTTGGGATGTCCCCCTGGAGTGCCTGCTGTGCTCACCTCAGTGCCGTAGGGGAGGCGGGATATCACCTCCGGCGCCATCCAGTACGGTGTCCCAACCAGGGACTTCCTCCTGGGGACCTCCTTTGACACTTGAGCACAGAACCCGAAGTCGGACAATTTTATCTGTCAAAAGAAGTGAAAGCCCCCCTTGAGTAACAGGACAAACTCCTCCCAGGCACACCTCCAGCTGCAGTGACAGGGATGGAGCTGCAGCATTTTCCTGGGACAGGACAGCAGCCCAGCCCTGGAGGAGTGTCTGGAGATGGGAGCACAGCCTGGGGAACAGGCAGCTCATTAAAATGAAGGGGAGATGTAGGAGAGTGGCAGTGGTGCTCATTCCCGATATCATCTGTCACAGCCCATTGCCTCTCTACCAGCAAAGGATGTGGAGGTGATAAATGGATTATAACACTTAAAAATAGAAGGAAAACAAAATATTCCAAACAGAACCCTCATGTTTGTGGCTGTGCATGTGATATCCAGCAATACACATTTTCCAAGTGACGCACACCCCTCCTGTGGTTCGTACCAGTTTGTACAATCTCTGAGTTTTCCAGAAAATGTGGGAAGCAACTGACATTCAGCCCATTCCTTTTTATCACCCACAGAAAATAAAACCCCTTCCCATGGTTTCTCCAGCCCAGGACCTCACACTGTGGGCTATCACTGAAGAAGCTGCCATCTTTATCCAGCAGGAGAGCTAAGCTGGAGAAGACAGGGAAGGGTACAGGACTCCTTGCCAAGGAGTTAACCTGTTCCTTTTGCTTGGGAACTCAGGAATTAGTACTGTCCTTGAGTAGCTGTGGCAGTGACCTGAAATAGAAATAATGGGATACACAAGCACTCCGGAGAGCAGCTCTTGCTGCATCATGTGCCTGGCTCACACTTTTATGACGGTTTTTTTTTAACAACAAAAATTATGGAAAATTATCACCTCCCCCTCCCTGTCGCTGTACAATGCCAAGGTGAAAACTCCTCCAACCACAACAAGCTGGTCTGAGGGTTGGTGGCATCATCCTCTTCCAGAAAAAGCTTGTTCCTTAAGGCTAAAATCTTTTTTTTTAACCCTATGAGTACTTATTTGGGCCTGGAAGCTATCAAAGGGATTTTCCTGGTCATTTTCCTATCCTCCTTCACTGGAGTTCAACGGTGACCTATGCCCAAGGTCCACAGGCTGTGTATCCCACCAAGTACTCCGTGTCTGGGGATACAAAGTGAGCCCCAGGACAACCGGAGTGGGAAGCTGCATAAATCCCTGCATTGTGTAGACTTATTGTCAGCACTCACTTGTTTTCTTTTGGATTCAGCACAGACATTACTTTTTTTTAAAGTTACGGGTGTTATTTTTAACAGAATTATGAAATGATTGTTGGTATTTCTAAAACAAAGCCAATAATAGCCAAGTTCTCCACGCTAAATGTATTTTTCAGTTTACAGGAGGAAGAATGGAAGAAATAATGCATATTTTGGAAGCAGAGCCCAATCTTCTTTTGTAGGAGCACAAGAGGTTTTGCATATCTATTGCTCATTCGAGTACATAAAAGACAACGATTTTCTAAAAAAAGATAATTGCACAACACAGCCATGAAGAAATCTGCAATGCAGATAGTAAGGACTGGAGTAATGAGTATAATGAGGCACTGTATGCAGATCCCGAGCACAGATCAGATGTTATTTCAGCAACAAGAACTGAAATCACAACTGAAAAACTCCTACACATGTGGGGTTTTCTTTCCTTGACAGGATTAACAGGAGCAGCCTGTGACTGCTGCAGGAAGAAAATCCTTCTCCCCTGGTGAAGTGGGCATCAAATCAGACAGGTGAGCCCTTGGCTATGGAGTCAGACCAGGCCTGGGAAGCTGAGAGCTTTACTTTTGGAAGGGGTAGGTCTGGATCTGGTTCCAAACCAAAGCTCTTGGGCTCAGTCCAACCCTCCAGGTCCTGCCTTAGACAGGTCTGTCAGGGCAGTGGAGCAACCCTTAATTTTTCTGTGTGCAAACTACGTTTTGTTTACTGAGCAAGTCATGTGCAGCGTTCTGTCCCCTTCTCCCCCTGCTCATTAACAACACAAAGACAGAGAAGTAATGTAGATGGAAGTGTGGGACAGGTTTTATCAAGAAGTGTGAGAGCTACTCTAACCATCTGGGGAGACCTTCAGCAATAATGTAGATTATTTCCATAGATTGGAAATCTATGGAAATCTATTTGCATAGATTGATGCTGGGCCTCCCAACTAGCTCGGGGAAGCAGAGCACATGTACAGAAACTGCTAAGTAAATGAGAACTAAGTGTGGTAAAAAGGAAGCGTCTTTTGAAAGGCATCAGGGTAGGAGTGGTGCAGCCCAAAAGGAGGTCTCCCATCACCTGATCATCACCCTCTCTGCCTAGTTTCCTCAGCCACTGCCTCTGAGGCTCCAATCCCTCCCCACGGACTCTGCCTGCAGCACAGATGCCGACCACCAGTGAGGCCAGGCCCGTGTTTTTTGGATTCGGCCCTCTAACAAGTTATTTGTGGGTCATATCCTCTATTTGCGGGTCACACCCCGTTCTTCCCCATGCCTGGATTACTGTTTTTCCCAGGCAGCGCCACTTTGTGCAGGGACATTGTCGCAGCAGCCCCGGGGCCGGGAGGGGCAGGGCTCACCCTGCCGTCGCTGGTGAGCAGGATGGAGTCGCTCTTGATGTCGCGGTGGATGACTCCCTGGTTGTGCAGGTACGACAGGGCCCTCAGCACGGACAGACACACCGTGGCGATCTGCTCCTCGTTCATCCTGGAACAGCAAGAGGGGAAAGCAGCTGAGTGCTGGGGAAAACAGGGGAAGGGGATGTGGAGAGGCACAAGCTCCCGGTCACACCATACAGGGGATGTGTCAGGCAGCGGCTGTGGGGGGTGAACCTCTGGTGCTATTTCTGGCAAAAAAGGGGAGATGAGGTGTGGGGATCAGCCCTGCAGTGAGGGCTGGATTAGCCTCCCTGCAGCACTACAAAAGCCGAGTGTGCCATGTGCTGTAGCCTGCTTCCCTCTGGGAAATCACGGAAATGCCTTATTTACTGTAAGCTCGCTGCCTGCCAAGCAGGCATCACTACTGGGATGGAAACGGGCCTGGAATAAATATGAGAAAAAACACCCTTAATTGTGCAGGCAAAACATCAGGCCCTGAGCTGCAGCTCTTTGAGAGCACTTTTATGCCTTCTACAAAAATATTCTGGGTATTTCAGCAGAAAAATAAACAGGAGTCCTCATTCCTGTGCACAGCTGAAAAACCCCATGCTGGGGTCATTCCCTCAGCTGCAGTGCAATGCCTGGGATGGGCTGTGCACCCTGGGGCCACTGTCCCCTCGCTGCTGTCCCCAGCATCTCTTCTACAGGAGCAGAGGAACACCCCTGGAGATTTCTGCTTTAACTTTGTGTGCCATTTGCAGTATTTTAGCAAAATCTTTGAGGGAAGGTCATGCAATGTAAAAAAAAAACAAAAACCAAAACCCTAGAAGATTAAGAAAATACTATTTTGAGTTAAAAAATAGATGACAGCTCTTAAGAAGTGGTGTCCTGGGAACATCTGTTTGCTGTTAAACTTCTGTCAGAAACATCTAAGATAGTGCTTTTAATGGTTTGGCAAATGCAATATTGTGATTTATTTCAGCACACAAGGTAAGGTAACACTAAAAAATAAAACACCTATGTTATAACTCTTGCTGGTTTTAAGAGCATCATTAAACTAGGAGAGAACACATTTTTTTCAATTTATAATTCATTGCTTTTGTTCTTGCTCCACTAAATACTCTCCCAGTGGTTTGGTGTGGAAATTTTGATTTTCTTTTGTTCAGAAGGATGAAATTAAATAAAGAATTCCTCTTCCCTATCCCATTTTATCCAGCTTATCAGAAGCAGATGAGCAAAGAGCAGATGTAAAGAGGGCTGTAAAATCTAATGTCTCCTCTCAGAAGAGGCAGAGCAGTTCCATACACGGCAGCTCTTGTGCTGGCTGATTTCCTGCTTTAAAGGTGTGACATTAACTGAAATATGGGAATGTGCTCCACCATAAGCACAAATATTCTGATATAAAAATACTTTCCTCCTCATGTTTTAGGCTTAGTTTGGAGATACCTTTGCGAGGAGAAATTACCCTTAGAACAGAGACGGTCTGACAGCAAACCCAACAATACAGATCACCAAACAGGAAATTTTTCTTTTTTTTCCATTCTAGGAAGTAATGGATAAAAGTCAGCAAATACCAGCACGCCCTCTCAGGTATTTCTTCCCCTTTGGTTTAGCAAATGCTGGTGTTCACAGGAGTTTATCTGCAATTCTGCCTCACTGATGACAGTAAAGCCAGCACGCCATGTATGGGTTTATATACTGTAACTATAGTATAAAATTCATATTTATATTTATATGTACAGTTTTATAACTCTATGTATAATTTTATAACTATACATATAAAACACAGGGATATATATTCTCCATGCATGTGTACGTTCTGCAGTTCCCTGTTTTCCTCCCTGGTACACACCTGGTGTGAGTGACGATGTCCGTCAGGGCGCCGCCCTCCAGGAACTCCATCACCACCCAGAGCTCGTCCCCCACCAGGTAACTGTTGTACATGTCCACCACGTTCTCATGGTGGTAATCCCTCATGATCACAACCTGCAGAGGCACAAAGGGACAAGCTGGCAATGCTACAAGCTTTAGCTGACACTTGTTTTGACTTTCTTCTTCACTGGTGCTGAGGAAAGGCTCTGCGATGAATCACATCCTCTCTAATCCTTACGCCAGAGCATAAACAAAATCAACATATTTACATTAAAATATCAGTCATCATAAATGCATCAGGAGGAAGAGAGAATCTCTAGTTGATAAACAGTAGATAATTGTTTTATTTTAGCCTGCAGGAACAGGCCTGTTTATTTAATTGTTTTTTATTGCCAACTGTTTTCGGTATAACAGGATATTTTTTGACCTGATCAATCGCTCAACACATCAAAGTCATTTTTATCTTGTGGTAAATGGTACTTTGCACAGACTTTCAACAGAACACTGGAGTAAGGCCCCAGAAAACTCACTCAAAGAAACTTTTAAAAGGCTTCCTGGTTTTTGTGTACTCTGAGTTAGACGCACTGGAGAAATACCAAAAAGAAATTCTCAAGAGGTCAAACAACAAAAAAGATTACTGGCAACTTAAGAAAAATCAGAGAACTTTGGTAGAAGGTTTTGTGCAACATTGAATCCATGTGAAACACTTCTCGAAGCCCATTAACTTGGCCCATTCGACTTGGCAAACTCTAAGCTTTTAACTCGATTTTAAATTCAATTTTAAGTTACTCGAAAATTCTGAGAAGAGGGAATTAGAAGAATCAGAAAGAGAGAAGATAGAAAATATATAGACAGGGACACATACAGCCACCAACTCCTGGGTTCCAGCACAGCTCAGAAAATCCAAGAAAAAGTAGGGTCAAGACGTGCTTGGCTTAAATACCCGCTGGCCTTCCTGGGCCCTTCCCCGGGGTGGGGCTTGCAGTCATTTGGCCACTCTGGGCTGGCCTGGGGTTCCAGGGACAGCTGTGGAGCATTGTCCCCAGTGTGCCAGGGCCTGGTGCCATGCCAGGCTGGGGTACTGGCTCTAGGGGCATGTGGAGCAGGGAGCTGCCCCACACAAATGCACCCCAAAATGTCTGGAGACATCAGTCTCTCCAGTCCCTCACTGCTGGTGATACAGGGGGTGACACAAATCACACACCTAAAAGGGACTGCACAGAACTGGCAGCAGGGCAGCCCAGCCAACACAATGCTGGGGTGTCAGAACGGCAGCCAGGAGAGAGAACAGCCAGGCAAGGCTTCATCACAGACAGAGGCATTTCATCACAGCTGACAAGAGATTTTCAGATGACACGAGTGACTGGACCGTGTCAGGGAAGCAGCTTGGTCCTGCACAGCATGTAGGATGTGCTTCAAGATGTTACTGTTCAAGAGATGCTCAGTTAGAGCCACCACAGCCTCCAGCAGAGGCAAAGGCAAGCTCAAAAAACCAGGACAATCTTGCACTGTGTAAAGAATAACCAGGTGAAGTTTGTTGTTCAATACTGTAATTTAAAAAGGTGAAGGTTTTAAAGGTTTTAAAGAAATCAATCTGTCATGTGCTGAGGGAAGACACGCTTACAGTGCATAGGAAACAAAAGATAGAATTAAAAGGTTCATTCTCACAGGAGGCTTCCTTGGGATCCTGTAGTGTTTTTGGTGTTGATCAGGATATTTACAAGTGATCTCAAAAAGGGAGCAGTGAACACACCCACCAGATGCTTTAAGGGAGTACAAAGTTAAAAAAGGAAAGAACTCTTCAAGTTGCAGAAGGTACTCTCAAGCCCCAAACAAACTGGGTGAGAAAATGGCAAATGGAAATCAGTGTTCTGAGATGTAAAATAATGTAGATGGGAAAAACAGTCCCCATAAGCAGCTGCGGGCTCTGAACTGACTGCAACCACTCAGGACAGGAGATGTGGGGAATTAACACAAATAGTTCCATAAAAAAGGGGCTGCCAGCTCTTAGCTTAGTGACCATCCAGAAAGCAAAGGGAGTGTTGATGGTTAGCAAAGGAGGGAGGAAACAAAAAGCATGTGTATGTCAGAAATACAGTGCATGTGCTCTGGAATAGCCTGGTTAGTTTGGATCCTCCCTCTTGGAAGAATAAACTGTGCCAGGAGACAGAAAAAGGCAGCTGGGCTGTGTCTGAGCACGTGGTACACTGCATGGACCAGCTGATACACTTCTCAGCTGTTCCCTGTGACAGCACCCTGAGTTTCAAGCCAGGAGGAGAAGTAGCTCACTTGAAACTGGTATGGCCATACAATATTTACACAAGCATAGATGTGTGTGGGACTCATCACCTCTTTTAGAAAAATACTAATTTGGCTCCTGATGGTGGCATTTGCCCCCTGTCTCTTGTTGAACCTGCTGCCTAAAAAACCTGTGGCGCCATCCAAACCCACGTACCTCATTGAAGAGCAGCTCCCTTCTCTGCTGTTTCCTGAGGTCCATCTTCTTCACAGCGACCTGCTTGCCCGTGTGCTTCTCGGTGGCGATGCACACGATCCCCGTGGAGCCCTCCCCGATCTTGATGAAGTTGTCCAAGTACTCCCTGGGGTCTCCGGGGCTGACCACGAGCTGCAGGGCAGCTCGGAACTGTTCGTGGGACACCCTGGAGGGCTGCTGGTCCGAGGAGGAGCCCCAGCTGGGGGGAGGATAAGCACTTGATGTGATACTCGGGGAGCTGGGGTAGGAGGCGGTGGAAATATAGGGAGAGCCGGGCTGGAGAGGTGGCTGGTGATAGTGGGGGGCTTTGTGGTACACCAGAGGGTACTGGTAAGTGCTGCTGGAGTAGCTGACTTTGCTCTGACTCTGAGGTAGCTTGACTGGGCCCCGGGGGTAGGTGTCGGAGCCAGAGAGCGGTGGGCTGACGACCAGCTGTGCCCGGTCATAATCCACCTGCAACACAAACGCCCAGAGTGAGCCTGAGGGAACAGGGAATGCCTGAGGGAACAGCACCTCTTCCTTCACCACCCCTCCACTCCATTTGATTCCAGCACCCTGGAGGTTCCAGCAGAGCTGGCACAACGTGCTCCCACACTGTACCCCTTCTGCTCAGCATGGCCCTGCTGCCCCAGCCTGGGCAGGGATGTTCAGACCTCTGAGGGCTGCAGTGCCCGCAGCACATGAGGCTGGGCAGGTCCAGGACACCTGTACATCTCAGGGCCATTCTTCTGGGCAGGTACCTGTCTGTACATTCAACAGCCTTTGCTGAATCACAGAATGGCCTGGGTTGGAAGAGAGCTATGCTCAAAAAAGTGTATTTGCTTGGCATCTGCAGTGCCCTGCAGACTCTCTGGGCCATTTCCTCCAAGAATCCATCCCTGTCACATCCAGCCAAAATCTGCCCTCTAGCAAATTCCAGTTTGTGTCTTACCAGTACCTGGATTTTAATTCTCAGCCTTTTCTTATGTTTTTCTCCAGCAATTCAGGGATAACTCAAGCTCTTCTTGTGGAGGTGGTGGTACCCTAAAATCCCTGTCATCTCCTGTCTTGCTGTGCTACCAGCTGTTGTTTGAGTAACTTGCTTACGTGAGTTTGATGAGGAGCCTAATTCAATTCACCATTTCTTAAATCATTTTCCACAGTGACACACTACTTAACTGCAGTGTCACAAAACTGCTAATTTTCATCTGAAATCAGAGAAAATCGCAAAGGAAATTATCCCAATGGGAAGCCTTGATCATTTGTAGGTTCCTATTTTTTGTATTTTCCAAGCTTCTTACGTTGAAGGCTAACAAATACTTCACATTTACGAACATAGTATTTCGCTTGCTGCTATCAAACCAAAATCCCCCAAAAGATGTGGAACAAAAAACCCCACCTCAAAATGATATTTTTTTTTCTTCTGGAAAAGAACATCTTCACATTTACAATATGTGACTCCTGCTGATGTGTGGAGCATCTTAGGGCAGGGGGGCGGTTTGACACAGGCTCATCATGTAGCACAATTACAAATAATTATGGCAATGAGTTCATTTAATCAATCAATTTCAGTGGCGGTGCACAGGGATGGACAGAGAAGCAAACTCTACACAGCTCACGGTTGCTACTATTACTGCTGGCTGCCGGCCAGGAGTCCCTGATCCATGTTAGTTAAATGCACATTAATCTGAATTTGGCAGTGTAATCAAGGACCCAACTGAACTGTGAAATTGAATTCTGCGGTGGAACATCATTTGACCATTTTATGCTAAGACTGCAAAAAAAAAAAAAAAAGAAAAAGAAAAAAAAATCTGCCGCAGCATCAATTTATCACCGCGGGCTCTGCACAGCGAGGAGGAGTTTGGAGCCGGAGTCGCCTCGGTGTGGGCAGAGAAGCCTCCGGTGCGATTTTCTGTCGGCGCTTTCCCACCTCCCGCACGAGCCGGGCGTGCCCGTCCTCTCATTCCAGGGGAGCTTTAGCAGGGAACAGGGAATGCCTCTCCGGAGGGGCTGCTCAGAGGTTTCCCTGGGAAATGCTGCAGGCTGCTTCCATGGGAGGCTCAGGCGCTGACAGCCCCCCGCCATCGGGAGCACCGGCGAGCCCCGGCAGGGCGGCACAGCCGCTCCCAGGACACCGGGGCTGCTCAGGCAAACTCCGCATGGTTACAGCCCTCATCTCCCTCACGCCGTCAGGCAGGGACTGCCATCAAACAGGAGGGAGTCAGACAGCACGAATTTAGTGAAGGACATTACATCTGCCAAACGTATTAAGGCGGAAAAGTGCTCAGATGGTTGGTGGAGAGAGGGGAGCTCAATCTAACCCTGTTCTATATCTCTGTATGTAGGAATGAATTATTGCTTTGGCTGTAAATACACCATTTGCTTTATAACCACTGAGATTGGGAAAACCTGGTCTAGAAATTCAAGCTGGATAAATCCACACCAATGAATTATTTGAGGCTTCACCCATGTCTGGTATTCCTGAGTATGCCCTAAGCTTAACAAACTGGCAGAAGAATATTCTGCAGTGAAATTTCAGAATAAAAATTCATGTGTTTAGCGTGCTTGCTAAGAATTTTCAGAAGCTTTTTGACGTTAGCATTGCTGTACAATATAAACCCACTTCCTGAATCCCAAGAAATGTTACAAAAAGTCAGGAGCTATAATGAGTAAATCAGCTGAAGCTCTCCTCTGAGCCTGTGTCCTGATGCAGTGCTCCACACCACGGCACAATCGAACGCACTTTATTCCACTAATAATTCTATCGCTGCCACTGAATGCAGTCACCTACCAAATGGAAATTCTTTCAATACTACAAAGGAAAGAAGAAAGCAGTCCTGCACTCATTCAAGTCAGGTCAAAGGAGCAGGTGAAGCTCTGACATGACATCCATCATGGCACAGTGGCATCTCCTGCATCCGCACACGGCCACGTCGGCACTCGGCTCTTTCTGCCATTAAAACACGGATGTAACGCTGTGCCTAAACTCATTTCAGCTCTCACGCTGGTGACAGTGTTGCCTGTCATGTAGTGCAAGCAGAGGGAACACCTGCTTGTTCCTGAGGGCTCCCTTCCCCAGGAGGAGGCTGCCTGGGCAGCCGTTCAGCCAAGCAATGTCCCCGTGCTCTGCAGCGGGACTGCGGCACAGCCGCAGCGCCCAACGTGCCTGAGCCCCGGGGGGGATGGACTCACCCCCTGTGACATGCTAAGGATTTCCATTAGATCAGGCTTCCGTTTGCCAGGTGGAAGGTGTAGAAGGGATGGTGTGTAAATCACATGGAGATTGCAAAAGCCACGGTTACTCTCTGGTGCTTTGCTGGTGGAAATCCCCCGAGTCCCTGTTCCACACACAGAGGTGGCAGGAAGCACTCACGTACAGCTGCTGGTACGTGAATGGGAAGAGAGGGAAAAAAGGAGGGGGTTTCTGACAGTAAAGGCTTGGCCGTGCCTTTGCCAGGCTGGAAATGTCCCCGTGTACAGAGGGACACAGAGGACAATGGTGAGAGACACCTCTGCTATGTTATAGCAGTAGGAGGTAGCAAAGGGGGAGCAGACATAATTTAAAGTGGAACAGGAGAAGGTCACAGAGAGCTTCTTCTGGAAAATGACATGGAAAGGAGCTTTGAAATAATAAGGCTTGGTGCCAGAAGTTAAGAGGGCTGCCTGAGATGAAGAGGAGGGTAAAAAACCCCATGCAGTACAGAGCAGCCAAAAATAAGCCAACCTGGCACGATGAATTCGATATTGTGAGACAACTGTGAGTTGGGACACCAACTCTGTGTGGTGAGGGCAACACAGCAGACTCTGCAACTGCCTGCAGCTGTCCAAGAGTTGGTCTGCAGGACAGGAGAACAGGTGGGTGACACAGGGGTGGGTCAGGGGGAGGCAAATCTGAGCCTCTGGCTTCCTACACCTCCATGGTTCCACTGCACAGCAGTGGCCGAGCCCAGGGCAGGGAAAGTCTTCTGATGTAACAACTCTGAAATCACTGATGATGAAACAGGGCAGACATTTGATCTGTCTGACATCTCCTACCTGGAAATAATACTGACGTAAATCTGCTCTTCACATTTACAAGCCAGAATGAACATCCTTGTTAAACGCACTTTGATGCCACAGATTTGTGCTGCAGACTTTTCCACGTACTTTTTCACCCCTTTTAATTATACTTTAAAGCCAATCTCATTTGTTAATATCTGATTTGAGATCTGACTCTCATTTAGTAAGCCCATCTGATGAGCCATTACCTTACTAATGCCTCCTTCAAAAGAAGATTCTTCAGCAACCATCCAAGACAAGAAACTCCTATTCACTTCCAGGAGCTGTGGACAGATTTGGGAATTGAACTGCTGCATTTAACAGTGAATCATCAAGTTTCAATACACCAAGGTTGTAGGAGTGTTTTTGATGCTCTGAGGAGAGGAACAGCTCACAATAAATCTTGCATAGAGGCATATTTTTTCTTAATAGAAGTTGTTACTGCATTTTAATGGGATATTTTTCACCGTGCTGGAGTCCTGTAAAAAACAACCTCTGTCTTCTGCCCTACTGAATGGTGTAAAATTGGCAGAAGCAAGTGCTACAGGGTCTCTGAATTACTGGATTTGTCCTCCTCCTTTCTAAACTCTGACAAAACGACTGATTTCAGTGAAGGAAATGGCAGCTCCCCATCCCAGATTTTCCTCCCAGCTTCCAGTATCCACACTGAATGCCCCACTGGTGCTCAGTTAACTACCACACACACTCCTCCCACCACACCCTGAGCTTTGGAAAGGCACCTAAAGAGACCTGGTAACCTTCCTACTCCTCCCTTGATTTACCCTCAAGCTCCAAACCCCAGCTCTGTGCTTCAATCAAAAGAGGGATGAAAAATGCACTGCTCACCCTTTACCATGGGGCACCGTGCCATGGGAATGGCAAAGCAGCCAAAACCTAAGGAAGCAGGACACAGACCCACCTCCAACACAGGGATATCATGGATCTGCAGAGACCTGGGACTGCAGCAGGACACAATCATGTCCTCAGAGCACACAGCCAGTAAGCAAATGCACTGCTCAGGTATCATCAGAGAGAGCAGCTCTCAGCCCTGACAGTGACCTACCTCAGCACATGGAAAGTCACAGCAACCCCAGACTTGGAAAAATGATCATCACAGTGCTCGTTGCTAGGGGAACTCAGTGATGATGTTCAGTGCAAACTACATTGGAAAAGCATCTCTTGAAGAACGTTAGATGCTGAAGAAGGTCATCATGGTTATGTGACTAGAGGGGTGAGAAAAGCACTCTTCTCTGAACGGAACAAGCGGTCACAGCATGCTGTTGCAAGCAGGGTTGGGAAGCTTGTGTAGGTAATACACCTTGTGTGAGTAGGCAATACACCTTGTGTGTGTAGGTAATACACCTTGTGTGGCAGAGCAGGGACACATTTGTGTAGAGGAGCTGCCTTTAGATAACATGGCTGAAACACTTTCTTGCACATCAAGCCTTTTTTAAAACTACACCTAAAATGTCTTGGGTGAGACCAGCTGCTTTGATTTCATTTCGGTGCTTAAAAACAAACCAGAAAGGAGTAAGCCCCTACTCTCATGAGCAGTGAAGAGCTAATAAACCTTGTAATATAAAGATGGCATACATACTGAAGCACAGATGTTTGAGACTTGCACAGTAACAATTCAACCACAGAAGTATCTGATACACAAACCAGACCAGTGTCTCACCTCCTGCTGAGATCTGCTCAGGCTTATGAACTCCCGAAGCTACAAAAACCTGTCAAGGAACCTGTGCTTATTGGGAATTTCAAATAAATTGAAGATGGGCATCTCCAAACCTGCCTTGAAATAAGTATTTTAAACTCACTGCTCCCTGACATCCAAGCAACGTGGGCAGGTTTCCACACCTGCCAAGGAGGAGCCACACAACTCTGAGGGATGCAACCAGCCATGTGCAGCCCCATGGGCCCAAGCACGGCTCCTTGCCCTTAATGTTTACTTTTTGCACTCCCCTTGTGGAGAGGCCGATCCCTGCCCTGGCAGCACTGCCCCAGGCAGGGCAGGTTACCTTGGGAATGCCTGCTGCGGTTTCGGACAGGCGGGGGTAGGTGTAGGAGCTGTAGGAATGTCCTTGCTGGTGTGCTTTGAAGGCGCTCGCTCCGTAGGGCATGGCCGGCTCCTGCAGGCCGGAGCCTGACCTGGATCTCTGCCTTATGGTGGGCTGAGGGCTCGCAGGGTCCACGTAGGATGACTTTGGCCTCTTGTCATAGTCATCCTTGCTCAGGCCGTGTCCCCAGTCACTGTCACCGTACTCCAGCCTCTCCTTGGGGCACTCACTCTGCACCGACGCTCGGGATGGGGTGTAAGAAAAGGGATCCCTGTAGTCCAGGGAGGATCCGCTGGGGATCCGCTGATACTCCAGCTTTAGGCCGCCGTATTCCAGCGGTTTGGGCTTGGCCTCCAGGTGTGCATGGTAATCTGGGAGGAACCTGGAGAGGTCTGACTGCAGGGGTGTCACTTCCGAGTAATAGATGTCCCGGGACGTCACCTTCATCATGTGCCCGTTCTGCTTGGCGGCGTAGCTGCCCTTGTAGTACCTGTCCAGCTCCTCCCCGTACAGAGCCTTGTCTCGGTACTTCTCCACCACATAGTCTGCTGTGGTGTCTGACTCACTGGAGTACTGGGAATACGTGATGTAGCCATTTTCCTCCTGGTGCCTCGGCACGTGGTTTGCATTTCCTGGGTGGTGGGTGGGAGGGCTTTCCTTCCGCAGGGAATTGGATCTTGTCACCGAGATATTGTCAAACTCCTCCAGCAGGCCGTTGATTGAAGTGTCCTTTCGAGGTTTGTTTCCTCGAACAATGGTCTGGGAATAAAAAAATTGCTTTGATTAAATACGGATTTTTGTTTAGTATTTCACCAAAAAAGAAAAAAAGCCTGCAATCCTCCCAGGAATACCAGTAGCAATGTCTTATGTTCTTCAGTCACATATCCCATTGCTAAAAAAACCAAACAGTCAATAAATGATTACAGTAGGACATGAAGAAATGTTTAAATTCAGCGTAGGTCACAAGCTGGGATTTGACATGCAACCTCAAGACACTCTCGAAATGCCCAATTTCAGAGGTGGGTGTTCAGCAGCCAACAATAGAGAGATTTAAACCCACTACTTATTTTTCCTTTGTTATTATTCAGTTGTCTACATCAAGCCACACGGGTGGAATCTGATTTACAGGGCATGGATAAGCTAAATGAAAATCATTCAGTGGTCACTTCTATGTGTTGTTTTAACAAACTGCTGGAATGAAAAGTAGCGTATTGTTAAGCAGGCACTGAATTTTCTTGGTTTTTTTTTTCTTTTTTTACAAAACAGTATGTTCATGAGTATCAGAATCCCACTGAGGATTGCCTCTTAGTTAACTCAGTGTAAAAGACACTTGGGAAAGAGGGAAAAATACTTAACTCCATCTCCTTGTAACACACAGCATCCAGCAAACCACGGTGCACAACCATGGCTCTGGGACACTCATATCAGCAATGCCAAGTGCTGGCCTTGTTTGTGTCCCAATATTGCAAGGCCTTCCATAGATCCCCCCACCCATCCCCACTCCTTTATGTCCAAAATACTGGTGCTCCTGGTAAGATGGGAGGTGAGCAGTGCTCGGTTACAGTTCTCATCAAGAAAGATTTTATTTTCTTAGCCAGCACCACCTGAGGGTTGTAACGTGTGGCTGCATCCATTTTTCACCTGGGCACTGCCATTGAGCACCACTTCACGTTTACAAACACCCAACAAGAATAAGATGTACAGATTGGTGGCCAGGGCCATAAATCAGCCAGGCTCTACTGAAAACACATTTGCTTCGCTGATTTACTTTGGTTAAATATCTCTGGCTGCATCTTACTTAACTCAGTGAACTTTTCAACAGAGTCACTGTGGTCACCCCAAGGAGATTTCCCTCACTGGGATGCAGCCTGTGCTCCACACTGGCTGTGGTGTGTCGGGAACCAAGCAGGCACATCAAATGCTGAGTATGGAATAACGCACAGCAACCACAGCATGTCAGATGTTGAATGTGGAATACTGGACACCAACCACAGCATGTCAGATGTTGAATGTGGAATACTGGACACCAACCACAGCATATCAGATCCAGCCTGGGCACTTGCTCTGCACTCGTTCCTTTGTTCCAAGCATACTGAGGCTGCTCAACCCCTGCTTGAAAGCACTCAGGCGTTCAAACTTTGTCAAAGAAAACATTTACTCACTAGTAAGATCACAACATTAACAGGAATGTACTTTTCTGTCTCCCAGCAAAAGGCAGCTGAGAAGAGGCAGGCGAAAAGCAAAGCAGTCCTGACCTCATGCTGCTCCCTGCTCTGATTTATGTCTGTAATTACTTGCCTAGTTTGCTATTTTGAAGCCAGTGGTACTGAAACAATAGGACAGCAAAAATAAGGGACAGCAAATAAATCACTCCTTTCACCTCTAAAGCCATTCAGCAGGATGAGAGGAATTGGTTTCATTCTGCTACAGCCTGTTTGGCAGGATGACTGCGTGATCATTCATATTTAATTATCACATAATAAACCAGCAACGTTTGACAATGAAATGCTTATAATTGAAAACAAGATTGAAATACCCAACTGCCATCCTGCTCCCCTGTGCAAACGCCTGCTGAGGAGAAAAATGCCAATTTAACACTCTCCACGGGACTGGCCTTCACAAAGGAGAGGTTTCCTGCAGCAGCCCTGCTGGGTCTGCACAGAAGAGCCCCAGAGCCACAGGGAGCCCCTGGAGCAGAGTGGCCTCTTCCATTACAGGGAAGGCTTGTCCCTCTGCTCCTCCAGGCTCACACTGTCTGGGAGCAGGATTTTCAGACACCTCCAGAAGGAAGATTTAGAAGAATGCAGCTGAATGTTTATATGTCAGGGAATTCACTGGTGACAAATCCCTGCAGTTTGGGGATTTTCTGCAGACAGGTGCATGCGTGGGAGTAACCTTTTTGATTATGAGGATTTAAAAATAGCACAAATAGTAGAATGATCTTATAGGAAATTCTGGCTTTAAAAAAAAAAAAAAGCATTTGCCACTGAAGCCCCAGCCTGATGGAGCTGTCTTGGACAGCTCTGGGACCTCAGGGCTGTCTCATCCTGACTGATGAAGTGATGAAGTTAAGGGGATTAAGAACTAAACTCCTCTTATTTTATCCCAGCATTTTAAGGATGATTGCTGGCAAACAGTGAGTTGCAAGTGTGATGGCTGCAATTTCTATTGGCTTCGGATTATTCTTCATGAGAAAATGAAAATGGCCAGCACAAAGGAAGGATAAAAATTACCTAATCCAGAGACACACTTTCTACTGAAGTCAGTGCTTTGTTACTATGAATAATAATTATTATCAATTATGATACTTATTTATTGCTAACAGCAACGATATTTCTATTTGCTTTGGCTTGTTTTTAAATTTTGCATTTCACTTACATGGAAGGACAGATTTGGTGAGATTCCCCCAGGCTAAATCAGGCAGCCTACACCAACTTGATGTTTTCCAAGGAAATATCTAGCACCATTCTTATCAAAAGAACTGTAGTGAGAAGAAAAATTAGGAAGTGTTTCACCAAGACCTTGGGAAATGCTCTATATTGCCAAGTGTTTTGCTATCTGAATAGAACTTAAGATGTTTATACACAGTTCTGAAGTACATTGTGTAACTTCCTGGTGGGCAGAACCATTTACTAGGCTGAAAAAACAAATTAATATCCCAAAGAAGGTATTGGTGTAAAGAAGTAATAAAAGTTACTGCTCTGTAAGAATGCGCAGAGCACCAAAATTAAAAAATTAAATCAATTAAGATGTTATAAAGAATAAAACACATGTTCTACCATGTTAACTTGTCCTGAAGTGATTTACTAGAGAGAAAGTGTGCGTTGGGGGCACATCAGCACCTGCAGCTTTCCTGGGAATTACAGGATCTGCAGAAGGAAGCCTGAGATTGGGAGATGCCATAACCGTGGCCCGAATTCCCAAACCCGAAAGCCTAATGTTAATGCCCAGGAGTACCCAGGTTCCAAGGAATAACTTCAGTGGAAAAGCTGGTTGTGGGGTCTTGGTTTGGGATTGTGGACTCTGGGCACTGTATCAGTGAGCAGAGGGAAAACCTCATGGGACATACACAAAACGGCAGGAATCACAAATGATGGGAAATTTGAGCTCTAACTTAAAAAGCAAAACAAAAACCTTTTAAGAAAATGTAACAGGAAAGGGCTATCATGGAAAGAGATGCAATGGTAATTAGTGTCATAGGAACTAGATTGGTTTTTCTAATTTTAAAGGCTTTATAAACTGAAAAAAATGTGAGGAGGAGGAGAGGATTCTGTCTCTTCCTATATTCTAAATATATTTACAGATATTATTTACTGAATTTTTTTTAACCACTTACTGGTGGAATTGTCAGAGCTGCTGCAGGCAAAGCAGAGAAAAGCAAACTATTCTTCACCAAGCTTGACGGGCTATGATTTCCGAGGCCTTTGTTCTGTGTGCTGAGATCAAGTAATGGAAACCTTTACACCACCTTGTCATGGATGGAAAACCAGGATGGAGCCCTTCCAGGGGCACTGCTCCCACAGGGCTCCCCGGGGAAGGAGGGGCTGACCCATGATCAATACTCCATGTTTATTAAAGGACGTTTTCCAGCGCACTCCAGGAGGGATCAATGTTCCCGCGGATGCGGGAGCGCTGGGGATTTTCTGTCACCCTTCCCCTCGTCGATGGAATCAATGGGGCGCAGTCGCTGTGTGCTGGGGCTGGAGCTGCAGCTCCCATCTCAAATCAATGGGGCACAGTCCCCGTGCGCTGGGGCTGGAGCTGCAGCTCCCATCTCAAATCAATGGGGCACAGTCCCTGTGGGCTGGGGCTGGAGCTGCAGCTCCCATCTCAAATCAATGGGGCACAGTCCCCGTGGGCTGGGGCTGGAGCTGCAGCTCCCATCTCAAATCAATGGGGCACAGTCCCTGTGGGCTGGGGCTGGAGCTGCAGCTCCCATCTCAAATCAATGGGGCACAGTCCCTGTGGGCTGGGGCTGGAGCTGCAGCTCCCATCTCAAATCAATGGGGCACAGTCCCTGTGGGCTGGGGCTGGAGCTGCAGCTCCCATCTCAAATCAATGGGGCACAGTCCCTGTGGGCTGGGGCTGGAGCTGCAGCTCCCATCTCAAATCAATGGGGCACAGTCCCTGTGGGCTGGGGCTGGAGCTGCAGCTCCCATCTCAAATCAATGGGGCACAGTCCCTGTGGGCTGGGGCTGGAGCTGCAGCTCCCATCTCAAATCAATGGGGCACAGTCCCTGTGGGCTGGGGCTGGAGCTGCAGCTCCCATCTCAAATCAATGGGGCACAGTCCCTGTGTGCTGCTGCTGGAGCTGCAGCTCCCATCTCAAATCAATGGGGCACAGTCCCTGTGTGCTGCTGCTGGAGCTGCAGCTCCCATCTCATCCCCAGAGCTCTGTGGGCAGCCTGGGCTCCGGAGCCTGGTGACAGTGCACATCCTTCATGGCGCCTCTGCAGCGGCCTGTCCTGCCGTGATAAGCTATAATGGATCTGTCTGGGAGAGAGGCTGTCTTGCCTTGCTTCCAGGAGGAGATGAAAAACAGCTTCTGTGCCCAAATACTGTATTAACCTTGACAATAATGAAGTGGGTAATTAACTGTTTTGCCCTAATGCGACCTTGCATTTATTGTCTTTAGAACTACTATACTTTACACACTCGTTAAGGATACATCATCCTTTGTCCCCCCAGAGCCGTGTTTTCAGGAGTCAATGAGGATTTTAAATCTCTGTGTTGTGCAGGGTGAAAAAAAAAAGGAATTTTAAGGGAAGGTTGCCCTTACAAACAGCCAATCTAAACTCTGATTTTGCCTCTAGCTAGCTTCCCCTGTCATCTGCATTATACATGAGCTAAAAGCACAGCCTATGCACAGCTGAAAATCAATTTTTTTTTCTAAAGAAAAGGTGCACAAAGCACAGAATAATCTAATTCTAAGTGATGGATGTGTTGGTAATTTATTTTCTTGTGTTGCAAGACATCCAAAGTATTTGAAGCTGTGTTCATGACACCACATTTCACTCCCAGTGTAAACAAATATGAACGGCCCTTGGAGAGAAAAACTGATCCTTGTCATCACTTCAGAAGGAAAACTCTGGCTTTCCCTGTAAGCAACAGAGTTTTACAGCTGCAGCCAAAGGCATCAGGGGTCTGCATCTGATCTACTCTTACCAGAAGAAAAAGTACTTAGAGGAGGAAGGTGACCACACAATGGACCACGCTGCCCAGAGAGGCTGTGAACTCTCCCTCACTGGAGACACTCAGGAACTGTCTGGTCAAAATCCTGTGCCATGTGCTCTGGGATAACCCTGCTGGAGCAGGGACCAGGTGATCCACTGGGTCCCTTCCGAACCGACCCATTCTGTGATTCTGTGACCCCAAAACAGATGGAGTCTCTTAAAACTCCTGGAAAGAGGCAAAGGCATGAAGCAAACCCCTGCTTTTTGCAGCACCCAGGGCCAACATGAGGTGGATCCTTTCCCTCGTGTGTGAGGCCAGATTTGACAGTGCCATGCTAAGGGCTGACACCAGGACTGGACTCAGGGGGGAAAATGGGAGGTGACAGACCTGCTCACGTCTCCAATGGCTGAGTGAATATGGAGAAGTAAACGTGCTGCCAGGGAGGAAAAGGGATGGCAGCTGAAGGCCCAGAGCCCAGGGAGCTCAGCTGGGACTGCTGCTTTCAGGTAAGTGGTTCCCCTGGGCACTTAGGGCTTTCCTCCACGGAATATTCACTTGAGGACAAGTTCAAACCTTTGAGTTGCTTTTCCAAATGACAGTGTCAGAGTTATCCTCCCAAGCCTTCCACGTTCCAGTGAATTCTTAATTATACCTGAACGGTGAAGTTTCATGAGCAGGACTGAAAAAAATTTCTATACCTCCATCCTCTCTTTCCCCTAAGTGGGAAGTTTAGGGCACTTGTGCCACACAGATTAGCCTGGAAAGAAGCCTTTTTGACAGGAACTCATCAGACACTTGGTGAGAAATGGTGCTGGATGGGATATGAGGTAATTTATCACTCTGCACCCTCCAGTAGTGTCCTGTGGGAGCTGTTGCAGGTTTGATCTACAGCCTGTCTACAAAACAGCTATTACTCAGAGTTAGTCACAAGGACTACACAACAGACAGGAAAGTATGTCAGAACATCCCTTCCTGAAGCCTGTAATTTAGAGCTTGGTTTATACCTGGAAGCCTCAGAGTTTATATCATTTCTGTTATGAATTCCTTCCCAATGCTATAAATTCTCATCCTCCCCATAAAAATAATATGAGAAAAAAGTAATTCTTTTGGCACCCCGCAGTCGCCTCCTTGGGGAAGGCACTCTGCAGACTGCAGTGGTGTTGGGTGACTCAGCTGGGCCAGGATTTCGGGGCTCTGCTCCCTGGACCAAACATGCACTTTACACCACAGAGCCACCTGGTCAAACCAGGAGCACGAAACAATGTCACCTGCCCCCTGCCATGAAGTGTCTAAGCACGTGAGCCACGATCCCAACTCATGAATTGCTCTAATCCCTTTCCAGGAGATCCATAAATCTCTGGGACAGCACTTGGATCAGACCTTTCTCCTGCACAGGAGAAATTAAAGAGAAATGCAAACCCCCCAAGTAAAACAGCCAAATCAGCCTTTGGGAGGGCAGAAGCCCCCAGACATGAGCCCAGGGGTGCTGCAGGATGTGCCATGTCTGGAATGTGCATGTCACCAGAGCTGACTCCAAATCACTGGATCAAAACAAAGGTACAGTTTGAGAGCAGTCTAATATGCTTAACGACATTAGTGCCAGCTGTTTAAAATTCTTCAAAAGCAAAATAATAAAAAAAACCTAAAAAAAATTGGAGTCACCAGAGCCGACCCCAAATCACTGGATCAAAACAAAGGTACAGTTTGAGAGCAGTCTAATATGCTTAATAATTTTACTGCCAGCTGTTTAAAATTCTTCAAAAGCAAAATAATAATAAAAAAAAAAGTAAAAAAAGGGCTCACCAAAACGGCACCATGTAATTTCTCATCCTGAACAGCAGTTTTAAAAGTTGGTTTCCATAACAACAAGAGCAACGTTTCATTATAATCACATTCACTGGTAATTCTTTTGATGTCTTAAAATATAGCAACTTTAACACAACATTTAGTTTTAAAATACCACTGGAATATCTACATTCTAGTAACTTTTCCTTTAAAAAAAATACATAAAAAAGCTTGTTATATGTAATGTGAAATGCTATTAGAAAATATTAAAAATATTTATTCTGAGCTTACTTGAAACATATCAGAACTGTGCAATTTTATATGTCATATACACACACATCTCTCAGTCACACAACTGAAACACAGTGAAATGTGACTTAAAAGTTTTAATTTGAAAGAGAAAACGTCTGTATTACTGATGGGTTAAAACAGCACTTCAGGAAGAGGAGTGGATAAATCTCAAACCAAAACCAAACAATTTCTGTTTCATAGGACTCAGGACCATTCAAAATTTTCTTTTATCCAGAGACAGAAAGGAAAAGCAAAATATCCCGTAAAATGAAATTGCTCAAAAACATTAACCCCAGGAATTTTAACTGCCCTCTTAGTACTGCTGCATGTTCAAAAGGCTGGTGGCAATGGTTTCAGCAGAACAGTGCACAGAGTGGACCTGCTAAGCCAAAAAGCTGCATCAAACCACACCAAAGACTGCAATGTTTTGTCTAAATTCTGGAAAAAAAATCTGTTCATCAATGCAAAATTTTCCTGTTTTGTCAAATCAACATTTTCGGGCAGGGAAAGAGAAAGATCAGTGACGTGGGAAGCATGATGAACACCAGCAGGACCAGGCACCTTGTTCTCCCCCCTTCAAAGTGATGTCAGCTGCCTCTGTGTCAGTGGAATTGGGCTTTTTTTTTCCCCAAGAAAGTTGCAAAGCAAATTCAGGAGGATTTACTGAGGTGTAGCTGTGGTCCAGGAACTGCTGGCGTGGTTTCTGCACCACACGGGCCCTTATGGCAATCATGGGGGATTATCCTGCAGGAGAAGCACCCCGGAGCTTTCCAACTGGGCTGACTCCAGAGCCAGCTAAAAAACACAAAGCAAAGCTGGAAACATTTGGAGAAGATGGCAGAAATCCCTCCCTCCAAGAAACACAACTCCATTTTTAGTTTTGTAACACCAAGACAGGAGCAGACATGGCACAGGTCCGGGACCAAAGTCTGCAGCAGGCAGGGCTGCGTGTGACTTACACAGGGTTTTGTCCAATTAAAAATAACAGAACCAAGGGCAGTCAATAAACAGCATTGAAGCTCCAGTGTCTCACTGGTACCTCTGAGTTTGGGAGCTGGTTTGTGCCTGGGCTGCTGATGCATTTAGGGAGAGATGTGGGAATGATGATTTCTGCACTAGTGCTCCTCATCCTCAGCCTCAACAGGGGATGAAGCAAGGGCTGGTGGCAATCCTGATGCCTCTTTCAGTTCTGGCATCACCCCCTTCACAGGAAAATGCATCACAAAAATGCACCTTAAACAAGGTATGAACTGACTCTGCTGCCCATCTGAACTTGGTGCAAGCACTCCCCAGGGAAACTGCAGGGACGTGAGACAGCAAGAGGAGCCTACAGGGGCCTGGGGCTATCCCAAATGGATGCAGAGTTCTCTGCAGCCACATCACAGTCTTCATCAACCTTAATGTGCATCAGCCAGTCATCCTTATCTTCATAATCTGCAGTCCAGACTGTTATTTTTCCACATTTTTATGTGGGGGTAACACAAGGAAAACAAAACCCCACTCTTCTCAACAAAGGCATGAGAAATTGCAAGAATTAAACATTTCCCCACCAGCTACCCAAATACTCCAACTCTGAGAACCCACTGCTACACTCCCCAGGAGCTGTGGGTGTCCCACACAGTGCTGACACTGAGACACCCACTGCCACTGTTTTTAGGGCACAGAGTCAGTATTCTACATCCACATGTGACTGGTGCTGGGAACGGGTGGGGCACAACACCCTGTGAGTGCTCCCAGGGCTGACAGGCACTCAGAAGAAGCCTTTCAACAACTGAGCTGCATGCCACGATCACAGATTTCCTTGTAAGAGCCACAAAAGGGCTGAGGAGGGATCTTCATGGGCAGAGGAGCCCTGCTGTAGGGTGGGTGGTGTGAAATGCAGTGCCCCACCCTCCCAGTCCCACTCACCCGTTCATTTACCATCATGACACCGCGGTACAGGGCACTGCACACGGGGAATGCAGTCTGCTCTCCACCAGCAGCCCCAATTAAAAGAGCTGAGGAGAGGGACAGCCTGTAATTCACAAAGTCACACTGCAGTGTAAACTGCCTTTGTAGCTCGGATGGAACGTCCCTGGGTGAGGTTCCCCTGGTGCCCTAAACATGCCCATTAACAAATGCAAGTCTGATGGAGCATTAACCCAATTAATGATCCCGGTGCATTTTTTCCTCAGTGAAAGATTTTTTCTGGCTGCAGTCTGACTGAGCTTTCTGAAATATTCAAGTCAATTCCAGTGTGATAAAATTTTACGCTCAGAAGTAATTGCCTTCATCTGACAGCTCTGACAGCGGGGCACTTGCTCAGGAGGGCAGAGGCTCTTGGGTCACTCCACTGTGGTTGGGGTCATCTCCTGCTTTTAATTAAAATGAGGGTTTTGACAGTCTGTTAATTTAGAAGAAACAGTTTGAACAGTATTACTTTTGGCTGCAATCTGCCACAGTGAAGGAAGCTGCTTTATATACAGCAGGTGCTTGGAGACAGAGTCAACATTTCTGTTTCCGAGCGTGTGGGGCCAGCTCGAGGAGCTCCTGGTGCTCTGCAAGCCGTGGCAGAGGGCTGTGAATTACCTTCCCACTCCATAAATCATCAGGCAGAGGCAGAGAGCAGGAGAAGATGCTGGTGAGTGCTGAGTGCCTCAGTCCTCAGCACCGTAGATCGACGGGGCTCATTGCCCACGAGCCCTGTCCAGGGTTGGCACAGTCCCTGCAATCCCAGCCCTGCGAATTTGGGACCAACACCCCGAGGAAGGGCAGAGTGATGTCTACAGGGCACTGCTCCTGTTGGCAGGGAAGGCATTATCAAGGTACAGCAACAGAAATCATCCTGCAGCCAGCAATGTGCCTTAAAATGCCTCAGTCCTACAGCCTTGAAACAGCCAGAAAGTTTCAAGGTTCTTCCTAACACACTAAAATTGTGCATTCCTGGCCACACACATGTAAGGGGCACTTTTTAATCTGACTGATGTCTGTGACTACTTTGGATTTCTTCATCCTCTCCTGAAAGCTCACTCCTTGTTTTCAGGGAATCCAGGAACTTGTATTGGCAATAAAAACATAATTTAATAAATAAAATAAATAAATAAATAAATAATTTAATCTGCATTGTAAATTGCAGCATTTTTTCTTCCAAGGAAAAACATTAGTTTTCCTTTTCAAGGATACTATCAAATGGGAAATGCAGCCATAGGAATGTCCTAAGGAAACAGGACTGACTCCCACTGAGTGGTTTTCATCTGCAAACAGAGACATGAAGCAAAAAGGGCTCCTGTGCAGAAATCTAATGTTTAGGTCAAATTTACAAGGCAGGCGAGACGAAAGACACGAGGAGCTTCGTCAGTTGATGTTTTAATTATTTCCCGTTGTAAAAGAGAAGTGCAAATCAAACACCTTCTTGATGGGAACAAAGTGAGGCAGGAGATTTCAGAGGATGCTCTGCAGCAGAGGTGAAGCCCAGCCCAGCACGACAATCCCTGGTGTGCAAGAAACTGCTCAAACATTCCTAGACTAATCTCGATTTGACTCGATTTGCTGGGCTGTGTCGCCACCAAGTGCACTCAGTCCTCGGCGGCAGATTGGTCCTGACACGCTTAATAAATGACTCTGCCTGACACAGAGTGGCTCCCTCCCTCCTCCAACCCTCCAGACAGCACAGGGAGGCCAGGGGGGAGGAGGAGGGCTGCAGTCAGATGCTGCTGATAAGGGAGAAATGGGGCTGCTTCCCCCAGCCTGCGGTGTGGGATGGCAGCCAGACCACAGCTCCTGCTCCAGAGCGTTTTCCCAGGGTGGATCATTAGAACTGCTGTGTTTAAAGCAGATTTCGACACCTATATATCCCACACTCCTGGAAAGTGCTGCTTCACAGGGAAGCATAAGCCTGAGCAATAAGGAGCTTCACTTGCACTATGCTCAGTGAGAATCATTAACTGCAAACTAGGACACCGATACCAATTACTGTTCTGCTCAGACTACAAAACTGTAAAATTCACAATCTTATGCTATCCTTTTAACTGTGTGATCCTGACGGCTAAATGCCTGTTGGATCTGAGCAATTAAAAAGCAGAAAAGCTAACCCTAAATACTTCTTTCATTCATTTCCCTCTCTCCAAAGATCTGTATCTGAAATGCCCTTTTTTTCCTGGCCCACACAGTTCCTCCCACAGACAACAGAAAAGGCATTTAAAAGTCTCTGCAGGTAAGTCAGTGTTGTTCCCTGGTAATACACGGTGCTTGTCTGGTGTAATTGGATCCTGCATGAAGGGGAAGACCAGAAACAAAGCTCACCAAAGCACTTTCAAATTCCTAGAGAGCCACCAAAGCCCAGATCTAATCATGTCAGAGCAGGAGATACAAAAAAAGTACATTTATACCTGGAGCTTTGGCTCCACAGGTAAGTGAGCTGCTTGGCAACATTTTTTCCCCTCTGATCCTATGACTCTATTGAACTAAACTCCGCTGGGATTGAATAAAGGTGGCTGTTTGGTTATAAATACAGAATCACAGAATGGTTTGGATTGGAAGGGACATTGAAGATTTCTATTATATGGAACATGGTTTAATGGGACTGTAACCTGCCTGGTTTCTGTTCTGGACTGCAAGAGCTCAAACCAAGTTCATCAGCAGACCTAGGGACGTGTCTGTCTATCACTGAGATGTGCAGAATGTGCAGTGACTGCACGACTACTGTCACTGCATGGATGGATGAAATGGAAGGAGGAAGCACTGCCCTAGTGCTGATGTGGACTGCAGATTCTGCAGGAACAATTTTATGTGGAAATCCCCTCCACGGACCTGTTACTACGTGGACTAAAGCATCAGCCTTGAGCAAAAGCCATCAGGATGCCTCAGCAGATCCCTCCTTCAGCTGTCAGGGTCCGCCTTTGACACGCATGGATACGAACTCCCAGAGATTCCCTGCTGCCACCTAGTGCTTCCCACGGCCGACCGCCAACCAAACGGGCAGAGAACTTTCCAACTCAGCTTCTGATCTGAGGGACTCCAGCAGCACCACTGGAGGCTCGGCCAAGCCAGGGAAACAAGGCATCCCCCAGCATATGTTACTGCAGTTTGGCTTTCTCAGCTGAGCCAAGCAGGTGCTCGCTGGATTGTGCGACTGATCTTTGTAAAACACACCCAGCCTTTCCAAACATTTACTGGGGAAAGCATTTACTGCTTACACCCCACTGTTTATCTTCCATGCTTTGCCCTGGGGGCCATGGCCGTGGAATAGGTTCCAGGAGGACCACAAAGCATCACCTCCACCTACCCAGTCCTGCGCAGGCCCAAGCTCTGCTCCTGGCCCCAGGGAGAGTATGGTCAGTACAGGGAAGTCTCTGGAGTAAAAAGCTGGGCTGAACAAGTGAGAAGGAGCGACAAACAACAACAGCCACATGGAGACAGTGCTGGAGCCCTCCACTCCCAGGCAGCAAGCTGGGAGTGTAGCTCATTTTCCAGCACAGGCAAGCTAGCCAGAGAGTTACTGGAACAGTGTCCTACAGATTTATCTTCAGGGACCAACTTCCATGTTAAAAAAAGAACCTGATTATGAGTGTCCTTGGTCAGGATCTAATTCCTGGCTTCTTTCAGGTTGGAAAGTGCTACCTGGACAGTACTCCCAGTCTGGTATTCCCAGAGGAGACCAGATTCAATTTCTGAAATGCTGGCACGAGAGTTTGGCCGTTTAATGTGTAGACCTATAGGTTAATGTGAGTTTTGAGCTCTAAAGGAGGCTGCTGTGCTTCAGCAGCTGCAGACTGTGAGCTCCAAGCTTACTTTCAATCTTTAGTGTATTGGAAAGTTCTGCTCACCCACATAAGCTCTCAGTTACAGGACTAAAGCTTACCCTTGCAAGATTCCTCCAACACCAATATTACATAAAATCTCACTGCTGATGCATTTAAGAACATTCTTTTACTAATCATTTTGGAGACAACTTTTACCCACAGAAGTCTTTAACCTATATTGATCTGTATTATGGTCTACAATTGCTGCAGGCCCAGGTAAAGTAACTCCTCTGTCATGTTAGTGAACCAACTCAAGCCAACACCAATGTTGTATGGGCAAAGCTTGCCAAGATGATAAAGGATTTCCGAAGAACTTCCTTGGATCCCCTCCCTGCAGACAGCAAACTCCAACCGTCCCTCAGGGAAGCACCCAGGGAGCTCAGAGGGGCTGTGCAGGTATAGGTGTGAGCCTGACTCCAAGTGCCTGCGGGAGCAAAGTATTGGCAGCACAAGTCTTTTGGGAACGTCAGGGACCTTTCAAATGAGAGACATAGCCAGCAGGCAACCCAGTGTCACCCCTCCAAGGCAGAGGGGCAGAATGATGGGCTAAAGGCTTTAGTGCAGTGCTGAACTTGACTTCACAGTCCAAAGTGGAGCAAAGTGGAGTCCTGCACCCACTGTCAGCTACAGCGACCACCTCTGAAAGCCACATTCCTGCAGGCATTGCTCCTGCTTGATTTGAACACATTTAAAGGACAGTAATAGGATGGAATGTGAAAAACTTTTTTTGCCACTCACAGTATTTACTCTGTGTTCTAGGAGAGGGTTTTTTTACTGGCAACCTCAGTGTTTCTCTAGGATGGCCAGGTCCTGCTCATAAACCCTGGTGTTGGTGTCCGCAGTCCAGCTGCAGACAGACTCCAAATGTACCTGGCTGAACCTGCGAGGTTGTCATGAAGGACCAATATCTTGGTCAGAAAAGGTTTGCAAATTATTCATTTTCTGGCACATTAGTTGAACTGAAAAACTGAGGAATATCCTGTCTTTTGAGTCTGTCTGAAATGATAATGATGCTGGTTTTGATTCTCCAAATGAGGCTCTAGAAAAACAATGTCGAAATCAGGCTGGATGAAATGTTTCAACAGCATGCAAGACAACTATGTGAAAATGAAAGAGCTGCTGATCAGGAGCTCTGTTCTTCAGAAAGCTAGAAACTCCAAACTATAAAGAAGAACTGAGAATGTATCAGTGAAAGGGTCACGGGGAGAGGCATTTCCTTTACAATGGAATGGAACAGCATGGAATGGAAGGGAATGGAATAAACTGTTCCAGCTGGAAGGGAGCTACAACAATCTCTCAGTCCAACCACCTGACCAATTCAGGGCTGACCAATTTAAATCCTGTTATTGAGGGCACTGTCCAGATCACTTTTAAACACTGACTCTATTGTTGAAATCAACTTCGTATGCAGCAAAAGTGTTCTTCTAAAGGACTTAGATAAAACCTACAATTTTCTGAAATCAGACAATCAGAAATAAACCCACAAGTTTCCTCTGCACAATGCAGAACATATGAGAACATATTAACCTAGTGATAAAATTCTAAAAAACTTCTGCGCTGTGTACTTCTTGCACTGATTCATACAGTGGCTCATTTCTATTTGTAAAGTGATTGAATTCCTGCAAGACCACACAAAATTGTCAATTGGCTCTTCTCACACCAAGTTAGACATGGACACTAGATGGCACATTTGTATCATATCTGCATGGGGGGAACAGAGGTAACTGAAGTAGCACTGTCACTTACAGTAAAACAAACGGCACTCAAGGGTGAAATGTGATCCCTTTGAAAGAAAAGCTTCCACTTAAAATGTATGGCAGTGTTTTCTTCCAGGAGCACGTAGCAGCAAACGCATTCCTGTTCAGTGATCAAAATAAACTGAAAGTGAGATGGTCTTACAGGACAATTGCAAATCTGACAATAATCACTTGCAGATGAAAATAATCACAGAAGAGCTCTGGCTGGAAGGGCCTCCTGCCTCCAGAGCAGGGCTAACATTGAAATCCCATCAGGCTAAAGAGTGTTGCCCTAAGTTTTCTTGTTTTTCAGTGCTTGTAACTTTGTACTGCAGATTCCCAGGCAGCTTCATGTAAACAATGTGTATTTTTAGAATGTTTACATATTTCTCCTCTGGGAGAGAAATGTGATTGATGGTGATGTTCACCATCCAGGTTAAAGAGGTGGCGGCCTGTGTAGCCAATCTCTTGACCTTTGTACAAATGTATATAAATGGAGTCAGATTTTGAATAAAGCAGAAGTTTCCCCTGAACTCTGCTGTGCCTGCTTCGTCCTTTGTGTGTCGGAAACTGCGATAAAAGAGCATTGTCCATCAAAATTTGGCCTCCCCTTTCCAAAGGCTGAGATCCCACAGTCCCCTCTGGCTGCTGTCCTGCTGCTCAACCACGTTTGGTGGTAAAACATACTCCTTCCCCCCAGGATGTGCTGTGCTGCAAGCTGCTGGCTCCTGCCCCTTCTGGAGACAGCCCCTGCACCCTCTCCCAGCTGAGCAAGCAGCAGACCGAAGGTGCCATTGCAAAACGTGGAATGAAGAACAAAGTGTGACTTTTCATGATGTGGTTACAAGGAAGGCCCACGAGATGTCAGCAGCCTTCCAGGTCCTGTCCTGGCAGGAGCTGTCAAGGAGAAGTAAAAATTTGGGAGGGTGAGGAAGAGAGGACAACACAGCTTTGTCCAGCTCCCATGACTCTGAACAGTTCTTTATTTCTAAATGCCCCTTTTCCTGGTGAGGCATTCCCCCTGTGCAATTCCACATGGGGAAGAGAGGGATGGGGGTTTTCTAACAAAACCTGGATATTTCTGACTGTTCAAGCACAGACAAGGACCCTCATTCATCTCCTCTCTGAGGTCTTTGACCACTCAGCATCACTGTGCACAGTATCCTACATCTAAGAAAGGATGCAGGTAAATGTAGGGAAAAAATGTCCCTTTAAACAAGGCATGAATGTCATTGTTGAGAAAATTTTAAGAGGCCAAACAGGATGGGGAAGAGAAATACTTGCTTATTCTCTTCTGTCTTCCTGCAGAGTAAACAAAAGCTTTGATTTTCATGTCAGAGCTATTGAAAGGGCCACAACCAATAACTCATTTTCTGATTCTTTTTTTCCTCTTAGTAGGAGAGAGGCTGAAATGCATCAGTAGAAACTTTGAAAAGTTTTAAAAATTAAAGCTGACTCACCAGGATTGGGGTCAAGGATTGAGACAAAAGTGAGAAAAGCTGATTTTTTAAGACAAAAACATATAGGTTAGACCACTGAGATACGAGGATGAAAGACTGGGAGAGGAGCTGGCAACCCTGTCATCTGTTCCCTACAAAAATTCTCTGCTCTGTAAAATCCTTGTGCTGCAGGATGCCATGAACTGCCATGGGTTAATGGCACAGTCCATGTGCATCCCAAATTAACGTGCACCTCAGCTCAGACGTGGGGCATCCAGGGGCACTTTGGTGAAGGGATGGAAAGGACAATGCTTCCTCTCCCCTGAAGGCAGCCCAGCCCCCAGGGCACTGAAGAGGCTCCTGCCGTTCTCCTGACAATGCAGCATCCATGTGAAGCTGAGGAGCTCGCTCTGCCTCTGCTGAACACTGACCCCTCTGCATCACCCCTCTGAGCTAATGCTCAGGGCACGGCAGACACCACAGAGCAGCCAGAGCCCTCAGCCCCTTACACCTGCGTTTCAAGGGAAGGAAATGAGGGAGAAAATACAGGAAAAGGGAAATTTCTCCACATCAGGATAGCTGGATTTACTGCAGAAGGTCGTGGGGAGGTCCCAGCAGGTAGGATTCAATTTTCTTGAAGTCTCTACATATTTAGCCACCCAAACACTGACAGCTGCCTCCCTCCTTTCTCAAGGACAAACTCAGCACTGTGCCACTCTCAAGCTGGGAACCCTGACCTTGCTGAAGGTGTGGATGGATGAAACTACCCAAAGCACCAACACAAACACAGCAATGGAGGCTTGATGCATGAAGCAGCACAGACAATTAAAGAATAACCCCAGTATGGTATTTTTGCAGGAACAAATGGCATTTTTCCCTCCAGTAACTTGACAGAAGTGAGGATGCTCAGCTGTTCCCTGCACTAGGAAACATGGGAAGGGATTTTAACAAGTCTTCAGTGCCTCCCTGCTCCCAGTGACAGCAGCAGGCATTCAAGAATGTTAATGCAACATCTTTACAAAGTCAGTGATGATCTCTTCTGGCAAAAAAAAACCCCAGAATAAAGGTTCTGGTGTCTGTTTTCCTGGTATTTTGAGTGGAGTGGAGATGCATTTGCTTAGTTATTGACTCTGAAGCTTTCCAAAAAGCAAAGGGGGTTAACAAACTGGAGCTTCTATGTAGCATAAAGGCAAAGATTAGCCAAGCATATTGTGTGCTGGGAACAAACAGCAGACCATGAGCTCCAGGTACACATGGAAAAACTACAAGGTACTGAAGCAAGAGGACCAAGAGGCCTGGCATCAGGATGTCAGACTTTATGAAGCCTATTTTAAGTACAGGCAGACACAGACTGTTCATATTTTTTATGCAGGGATGTTTACAGTGAAAAATCAGCCTTTTTTCACCCCCTCCTCGCCTCTACCCCTCAAAGCTACCAAGATCACCGCTGTTCTATTTTTCATGAAGTTTTCTCCTATGCTATACTTGTGCTTGCACCTGAAATACACAATCCACTGCTGCTATCTGGGTCAGCCACACAGAGAAGGGGAATCCCATCATTGTCTCTCGTTGTTTTTGAAATGAATGAATTTGTACAGTCAGCTGTACAGGTTTGGATTCAAAGGCTGATATTTCTGTGACAAGCCCCTGCCACCCACGTGCCAAAGCACTATGAGCCTTTCATCCCAGCCAGCACAGAGGCAGGGGGATGACATCCCCCAGGATATTTGAGAGCCCAGGGTGTTGCCTCATCATCACTGCTGCTGATGCCTTTGGACAGAGATGGAGCAGGGAGAGTATTTCTCATTTGTTGGTTTTACCCAAAGGGATACACTACTCACCATCAGATCTGCTTTGCAGGCTGAGAAACAAGCAAACACCACTAACTGAGAAAGCTGCAAAACCTACAGAACTGAAAAAAAAGCCTTTCCCTTCCTCTGCCTCAGCTCTGGGTGAAGCCTAAAGCAAGCAAACAGCAGCTCTGTCTCAAGACCAAGAAATGGTGCTGTCAAAGTCTGTCTCTCTGATCTGTGCTGCTCTTCAGTCACGAAGAAACACCAATTAGGAGGAACATTTCTGCCTCACACCACAAAGACAGTCAATACTGAAGGAACTAAATGGAAAAGAAATTTAGGAGTACATAGGAGCAGAGTTACAGAGCTGCTCTATGACCTGAAACCACAGCATGAACTAACTCTGGCCAAATGCCTCCGCCTGACTTAATACTGTGACTCAGGGCACAACTGTGAATCTTCCTCTGTTACATGTCAATGCATTAATTGAACAATTAGCTGTTGTGTGGAAAGGAGGAAAGTTCCAGACAATACCAAGATCTCAGAACCTTTGGCTCCTATCTCCATGAACTGCAAATGCATTTTAAATCTACAGTTCTCAGCAAAGCTATGAAATCCTCAGTGTCGAATACCCTTTAAACACTGAAGGCACTGCTGCAAGTGCACACATTAAAAATTTGTCTAAAATTAAATGCTTATGCTGGACTAGTTTGGCAACATTAAATATTCTCAATTTTAAAGTGACTGCAACTCCTCTCTGTAAGTTAAGCTGTATCAAAATAAAGCATGTTAATTCTTAAGAAATATACCTTAAGGTGGTATCTTGCAATGGAGTTAAAACCCAATTCTCAGTTGATAGTCAATGCCTCGTAGTTGCTATTAAAACTTTCTAGCACTGTTATGGAGGCCCACTTCAATTAGCTGAGTCTCAGAGAGGGAAAGAAACAGGGTGATAAAGGCAGAGTTTCTTGAATCCTTCAGTCTCAACCCCATCTCCTCACCTCCCCATACTTTTGGGCATGCAACCAACTGCAGTCTGGGTAATCTCCTTCCAAATGCACATTTTCCACCTGCACAGAAACTCCTTCCTGGCTCGGTCTGTGCAGATGCCTTGTGCTCAGCCCCATGAGGGCACCAGGCTGCAGGCATCCTGTCCCTGGGACACACATTCTGGGAAGATGTTGTGGGATGCAGGCGGCATCAAGAACCACCATGGCCCGAGGCTACATTGGAAGAATGAGCTTGGATTGGGAGCCACACTTTGGCTCCTCGGCCCAGCCCCTTCCTGGCACAGGGCAGTTTAGTTGAAGAGTGCATCCCTGACACATGGACATTTGTAGACCCCTGACACACAGACAGAAAAACAAGAATTTACAATTTCTTGGAAAGAACCAACCGTGATTTTCTCTACTTCAAAACGTGGCAATTTCCCATTTGGGGCTTGATCCTTCACCGTGTATTATGTCAGTGGGACATGAACCCAGCTCTGCACATGTCCATTTGCAGGCCAAGACCCAGAGTCACATGATCTTTATAATGCTGAGAAAAGTAATGCAATCTAAAACTTTTTAAGCTCAGGGATTTATAGCTCCAGAACTGCAGGAAAGAGAAGGTATTTCTGCAAGATAATAAACTCCTTTTTTTCCCCCCATTTTAAAACATCTTCATGTATTCATGCCAAAATATCCAGAGATATTTTTGGTGTTAAGAAGGGCTGTGGAACAAAGTTGCTCTCCTTCACCAGCAGGAAAAAGATTACCTACCTTTTTCCTCATTACTCTGGACCACTATTATCAGCAAGACATTTTATTACAGCGAAAAAATAAGAAGACCTTGGTTTTATCCCCATTGTCCTATAACAGCACCCAGCAGACCTGATCAGCAAGTGATGAGTGCCCTTCCGGAGCAGGCAGCAAATGTAAATTTAGAGAGAAGAGCACTTGGCAAATATAACTACAGGGTCCATGCTCTCAGGATTATCTGATTTTCCCTTGCTGCAGAAAAATCCACATGAAAATGAAACCCTAAATGTATTCTGCAGCTGCATGGCAGGGAGAGGTATGTGGCTGGCAGGGCATAGCTACCACCATCACACAGGTGTGATTCACTTGGATGTCAGGATGTGCAATCCCAGAGAAACTGCAGAATCAGGATCAACTGGTCTACCAAAATCCTGAGCCTGGAATCCTGACGGTTCCCTGTCCAATGCTGCTCTACCCTCTGAGCCAAGTTTTCTCCTCAGGTGTCCAGCCTGAGCCTCCCAAGCCACGACCTGGGGCTGTTTCTCCTCATTCTCCTACCCAGTGAGGAGCTCGGCTCCATCACCACGTCCTACCCCTGCAGGCAGCGGTGGGTGGCAATGAGATCCCTCCCCGAGCTCCTTGCCCGGCTGAACAAGCAATTTAATTTCTTTCCTTTCGTGTACTTTTCCCTCTCCCTCTTGCTCCAAACTGCCTTTGCCTAAAGCACTGTTCTTAAATTAATTATCACGGAGCTTTATGCTGCAAAGGAGCAGCGTTTTGGGCCTCCACTGGGACTTGTGGCTTTTTCTTCCACAGCCCAGGAGTGCGAGGGCTCGGCCAGAGCCGTGACTCACACTCTTCTGAGACACTCCCACAAGTTTTACACACAGAATTCCTTCTCTCCTTGCAGCTCTGCCATTAAACGTTTGGATTTGCAGCTTCCTCCCTGCCATGCCTGCCCCCCAGGACAGCAGGTATGCAATACCCACACGCTGCTGGCATCGCCTCGTTAAGGTGACAGGCAATTAAAGGCAGGTTGAGGGACCCCGAGGGACTCGGTACCTTCATAGGAGCCAGCTGGATGGGGGTGATGCATGAGGGATCCACCATGGGCTTGGGCCGGTTGGCCGTGTCCGCCAGCAGGCTGTGCCACTGCTGGGGCAGCCCCGTGAACTTCTGCTCCCGGTGGTCGAAGCCAGTGTGGACCCGGTGCTCGAAGTTGGAGGGCCCGGAAATTTCCAGCCTTTTCTTCTTTTTCCCGAACATGGTGGAGAGATCTGGAGAAGTCAGAGGGAAACAGGAAAGAAAGAAAAGAAAAAAAAAAAAANGAGGCAAGCACTTGTCTGACCTCCTTTCTGGGAGAAGATTTTAAGAAATTAACGCAGTCTCTTACTACATATGTTCATAACACATTATGAAACAAAGAAACTCCCAGGAAAGAAAGCCCCAGGGGCTACTTTGTACTCCCCTCCCTGCTCATGCTCTAAGTTGCACCCCACGGAAACTCCAGGCTTAGAGCAATGCCAGCAGCACTGAATGGCTTTGCTCCGAGGACAGAACTCCCCCTGATACAAGGGGGAGCAAATGCAGGCACAGCTTTGCATCCTAAAGAAATACCCCAGGTCCTGGAGCACAGACAACCCATCCCAGATGAGAGCCTGGCTCTGTTGTGGTCAGATCTAGGTCTCACATAGCAGCACTTAAAGGAGAATTACTCCTGTCCCATTTCAGTGATGAAAACAGAGAGCTCAGATCTAATTCTAACCTGGTCCAAGGGCCTTCACCTGCATTTGTGAAGGGTTTTGCTTAAAAAAAGCATCAGGTATCAGCTATTACAAATACCATGACCTGACTTCTCCAGGAGAGAACTGATTTGCCCTGAGAGCCACGCACCCAAAGCACCTGGGTTTACACCCAGATGGGCAGAGGTCCCCAGCTCCTGGACAGCAGACTTGGGTGGGATTCATTACATCACAGACCTACTCCTTTTAAGGTCCAGGAAGGAGCATCAGCTCTTTTGGCTCCTGTGCAGGTGGTGTGGGGAAGAGAGAGGAGTCCTTCCAATCCTATACAAGCAAGGAGCTGGAGGCTGTTGGAGGAAATGTGACCTCCACAGCTTCTCCATCACTGGATCGATCCGGGTTGGCCTGGCTGCCTGGTAAAGCTAATTGTTACAGCTCTTGCCCTACACAAAGTGAAATGTTTTAGTCAATTTTTATGGTTATTTCCTGATAAGACTGAGTTGATTTGCTTTCCTCCTGTCTGTTTTGGCCTTCCTGAGGAACGTGGAGAAGGCAGCAGGATGGTTTCAGAGCACACAAGGGAACACAGGCTAACAGATCAGATAACAGTGATAAATCAGCTTCTCCAGCTGGGGCAAGAGAAGTTTCGCTGGCAAGATGGAAGGAGGCATGAACTGCAGACTGAGAGGGATAAAGGTATTTGCTCCTGCTACTGGCATAAGAAATAGCCAATACACTTGCAACCTGTATTAACCCTTGGGGTTGGTGGGTCCCACCTTAAAACGAAGTGCAGCCTAACAGTTCAATTGAAGCAAGTTCAGAACTGACTTTCTGGAGGACTCCAGAAATCTGCTGAACAAGGCAAGGATAAATTCCTGGTCCAAGGGAAACAGACAGAGGTTCTGTTGCTTTTCAGTGACATACTGTCCTGTCCTGGAAAAGTTCTCTCTCTACTCTCTGCTGTGTCAGAATAGTCCTCCACCTTGCTCTCTGGACCATTTCAAGCAGGGCTGGCTAAACACTTGAGCAGCATCTGTCTGACATAGCAGCAGGGTGAGGAGGCCGGCAGCTGCGTAAAACCTCTTCTGTCACAGAAGAGGTGACAGAAGAGATTTTATACAGCTGCCAGCTTGTAAAGCACCTCTAAAGGTGCTGCCCTGACTTTCATTCAGGAGGTGGAGAGGAGAAGCTCAGAGAAGAAAATACAGTTGTGTTACTGCTGCAGCTAAGAAAAGATGAGGTGATAAATCAGGTATTTATTCCACCCTCGTTGCCTTTTACTAGTTTATCTAAAGATCAAGTCCATTATTTGAAAATTGATTGCTGGCTGCTTTCTAAGTCCCCCCCTGTGTATTTGTAGGTGATTGTCTCCTTTGTGCATATTTCTTTTAGACAGAGCAGACTTGCTCCTGCTGGCCTCTCTTCACAGGTCTCATCTTTCACACACTTCTCTCTCTGGCCTTCTACCCTACTCTGAACTTCCCAAAATCTCCTGCTCTTTCGACAGGCTCCCTCCAGCACTGTTAACTTAGGCATCTTTCTCACCTTCCTCTCCCCAAACCTCCTACAATCACTTTGATATGTGGCTTTTTTTCTTTTCCAGCATCATAATTGTTTTACTCTTCTTTGGTGCCCTTGGGTACCTTGTGGCACTCCCAGACACATCTTCAAAGCCATCACGGTTGGTGTCTGTTCATAGATTATCCGTTTTCCAGGCTCAAACACAGCAGGCAGGTCAGGGAGTAGCTCCCAACCAGGGCTCATCCACAGGGCTCCACAAATCGCAGCCGGCTGCAGATCAATGGCCCTGCATTGATTTCATTCACCCCCAGGGATGGGAATCCATGAGACTATTGCAGTAACATTTTCAACCGTCAGCTCTAGACATGTATTTTTTCCTCTGATCAATGCCAGGGTTTCCCTCAGGACTCTCATCCCAATGCAGCTGCTGGATGCTTGAAGTCCTCCAGAGCTCCAAACAGCATCGGATGACTAAAAGCACATCAGCTGGCACAGTGCACACTGCTTTTTAAAATGAACAGCACATTCACCCAGCAAGATCCCAGCCAGCAGGTTACCTCCATTTCACTGCAAAGCCAGGCCAATCTCCTCTCAGCACGGTCCCTCCAAAGAGGGACAGCAGCCACAGCAGTCACAAGGAAGCTTCATTTCCCCTCATTTCTTCCAAAGAATGGAAATGATGCTGCCTGTTTTCCTCAGCTGTCTGAGGATAAGGGTTTGAGGCAGCCAAGTCTGTGAAACCTTATGCTCTGGGCTTGTAAGTGCCTTAATTCAGTCCCCACTGATGTGCTTGGCACTCATACCTCAAAAAAGGAGAGATTTTTTAATTTTTTCCCATAACTCTATTGATATGACGCAAAAAAATAAAAGCCTTTTTTAATCAGGTGTGGAAGCAGAAAACATCTCTAGTACGTGAATACATGTTCTCCAAGACATCTAAAGCCATTTTAGGAATAACCCAAGTGCTTTGAAAAGAAATGATGGAGCTTTCCAGGATGCTGGATATGCAGCAGAAAATTTATGAAATTTGTATAAAGAGCACAAAATGTATGAGATTCATTCAGGCACTTATTCATTCACACAAAACAGCAATCCTCTCACAGTCATTAACAACTCCTAATTTCCTAATGGGATTACTTCAGAAAACATCCCACAGACGCAGGGCAGCCTTTATCGGAGGCACAGGGAGGTGGGAGGCTGCAGGGCAGCTCTGCAGAGCTGCCTCTGTGCCATCCCCACACCAGAGCACTCACCCGTAACTTAATCCTTCCCGACAGCTTCCAGCGTAGCCCTGATTGTGCCAGGGCTCTCAGCAAATGCCACCTCTCTGCGCAGCTCCTCCTGTGCTCACCCCCACAGAAGGAGAGGAAATGAGAGGTATTGTACTTGTAATTTGTTGCTATTTCGGTGGGATGAGCACAGACAGGGTGTCTGCCCTCTCTTTGCATGCGCTTTTCCACGGGATGGTCTGGCTGATTCCAACAGCACATGGCACAAGGTGACACTTGACACAAGGGAGCTGGGGGAGCCCGTGCTAGCAACAGCTACTATTGATGGCAGCAGGCCTGGCTTTGGGGGTAAAACAGGGCTCATCCCTGCAGTGTTTCAGTGGGGCATTTCTGCAGAAAAACTTCACTCACTCGTACGCTGACATGATGCAGCACGTTAATGCTGCGCTTGTGAACGTGAGGTCTGGAGGAGGCAGTCCTGTAGTGACAGCCAACAATGAATTCAGTGAGCAGAGCAGCACGACACCTAAAGCAAGTCTGCTCTAAAATGGGAGAGCCAAGAGCTGAGCCTGCTCAGCTCCAGGCTGCCACGCCAAGGGCTCCCCAACCCACAGCCCAACCATGGCACAAGAGGTGGAGGTAACAGAGTTTCTTAACCAAAGCCATGATGGAAAAAATATGGATGTGACACTAGAAAACGCAGTACTGGGAGGAAAACCAGGCTATTGCACCACCTCTTCTGAGTAACCCACAGCAGTGCTGGTCCTGGGGAATGGGGAAGGAATAGCGACAGTGGGAGAAATGTGTGAGCTGTGCTCTGCAGATAGTTACCCAAACCCTCCTATAATTGCAGTATTTGTCTTATTCTTTGTCTCTGCCCAGGAAAGGAGCAGTGCCAGCTCTGCTGGTGCCAGCCGAGGAGCTGTAACACAGCTCAACCCAGCTGCTGCAGGCACCAGGTAACGCTGAGGGTGCTATCAGGAGCAATCACTGCTTTTGCTCTTAATGCTGTTTACTGTAGTGCCTAACAAATCGAATTACATGCTAATCAGCACACCCTGCCTGCTAGATCTATGCCAGACTTGGCTCCTTTGCATTGCACTCCTTTCTATGCACAGAAATAATTCACTGAGCATCACAGTGCCATGGGCTCCCAGGCTGGTCCAAATTTCAACCGTGTCCTTCACAGACAGATCAGACCCCCACAGAGGAAATCTCCTGAGATGATGGCCGTGTAAGGTGTGTGATTTGGACCAGCAAAGAAATCCACTCTGTCAGCTACTGCACTCTCATTGTGCTGCCTCCCAGTCAGAGATGAAGGGGTTTTTCCAGCAGGAAGCATCAGTCCCACACTGGAACAAGAGAGTGGCAGTACTATTCTGGGTGCCAGGGGAGCCCATTTAGACTCTCCCACGGTGTTCTGTGCTCAGGACAGGATTTCCAACAACAGCTTGCCCACAAAAAGTTAAAGCCCTGCCAGCTCACACCCCCTTACCTCACACTGAGGTCACAGGTTTGATCACTCTCAAAAGTTTGGGCCTATCCTGGAGTTTCCATGAGCTGTCCCTCTCCTCTGTGTGAGATCAGGGGACACTGAGACTGATTAACTGAAAAGCTGAAAGCCCAGATTCATGTTATTGCCCTCCAAAGAACAATTTTTTGTATTTACAGCAAGTTAGATCCAAGGCAGTAGGAATAAAACAAACAAAAAGGATTACTTTAATCCTAAGGTTAATGGTATTCTGTATCTTTTATCATATCCTAAGAGTATTTCTGCCAACCTAAAAAGTAAGAGTGAACTCTGCTTAACTCTGCCCCATTTTCTGTGCCCAACAAAAAAGTCAGAGCCGATTTTTGTTCCCCCTCCAAACAGCTGCTCTTTTAAAAGACTACAAAAGTTGGAAAGACCTTTCATGTCTTGTAATCTTGAAAACTACCGGAGTCCCAAGCGCATCCCTTAAGCAGTGACAACAGCCCTTGCCATTCTGTATGTCCCCAGATAACCCTGAGCAAAGGTCTGTGAAATTCTGCCACTCATAAAAACACACAATAACCTTACAAAGTTAGTACCCAGAATAATGAAGTGAGATGGGAATTTTTACTTTAAAATGGAACTTTTAATGACTCTGTACTATAGCTATGTAAGCTCCATTCTTTTTTTATTGTGGTATTTCAGCAGCCAGACGAAGTGTCCCAGGAAATCGTGGGTGTTCACCATGACCCTGAGCCACCCTGGCAAGCCTGCAAGGGTTTCCTACACACACCTCACTGCTGGCTGGGCTGGGCTGAAAATAATCCCTCAGGAGGGGCTCTGCATTCACTGTCTGCCTCAGCCCAGCAACGTGTTTGCTTTTAAACAACCAGCAATTAGTTCATTTTCAATTAGGAAGTGCACACTGCATTAAGCCTGTGAGCCTGTATTTTCTGCAGGGATTGCCTGTGGTTCCTCAGCTGAGCAGGCAGCAGCAGAGCCCTTTTCCATTATGGATGAGCACGTTATTAGCATGTAAAAATTGCTTTCATGCATGTTGAGTATGATCTGGGAGCCCAAAGTGGGGGGCAGCAGCAAGGGCCGTGGAAAGGTCCTGTGAAAAGACACGTTTTCTCCCAAGTCAGCCACACAGCCAAAAAACCTGGTTACAGGCAGGAGGATTAATAAAATGCTTCACTTTTAACAAACCCGACAGAGACGTAGATGGCAAAACGGGGAGATGGGTGCGGGTCGCTTTCTTTTGATAATTTTTACTTACTAATAATAGTTTTCTGTAACACAAGGACCTCAATTATTCCCCTCCAGAGCAACCCAAATGCAGTAATACATCATTAGCTTTGGCGGCTTCTGTTCCCCCGCTCTGATTAATTGTAACCTTCCCCGATATTTGATCGTAAATGAGAGAGTATGAATTGAGAAGCACAAATTAAATTAATGTGTCGAGGCAGCCTGCAGAGCCAGTGCTCCAGACAAATGTGAGCTGGGCTGAAACTCAATCTCCAGGAGAAAGCAAATGTCTGGGATGGACTGATGGCAGCACAAACTGCTGAGAGATCCTCTGTGAGTGAGAGGTAAAAATGATGTTGGTTCTCCCTCAGCTCACACTGGTGCAAGTTCCTGCTCCTGAGGCAAGTGGAAGGACACCAACATGTATCTGTGTATCTATACACCTAATATATATATAATACATTAACTGTATTTAATAAAACCATTAAAAATGAAGAAAATTGTTTGAGCTTTTTTTCTTTAATACAGGAATAGAAAAGCAACAGCTTTGTGTTTCCTTTCTGTTTAAGGATGGTTCTGAGCCTGTTGGTAGGGACCCTCTGTTGCTGGCTGCAATCAGAGCATGAGCTTCTTTTCCAAAAAAAAGAAGAATGCCCCTGACCGTGGGCTTACATTTTAAAGAAGAATTTATCTTTATTTTTAACTGAAAATACAGAGAGCACTACCCTATTTTTCCAGAAGACAAAACCAGAAGCTGTACCTGGAAAAGCAGAGTGAACTGAATGAGAAGACAATAAAGTTCATGGGAAGACTTTTGAAAACCACACTGGTTTCAGGTCAGGCCTGACACACTACTGTGACAAAAGGAGAAATCCTGCTTGACTTCCCACATACAATATTCCTAAACACTTTCCTAACCCCCAGAGTATCATTCTGGATGGATGGGATGGAGACAAATGGGAGACACCCAAGAAGAAGGGGACAGCTGCCTGCAGAGCACCTCAGATCAGAGGTAGGTGAGTCCTTTGGTCATGCCTTGTATTTATTTATTAAATCACTGCTGTTACCTAGAGGGAGATCTCATCACTTCCTTAGATGCCAGGTTTTTTGTTTTGCCATGGGGATGGACAACATGCAGGTCAATACTAGGTTGGTTCACCTGTCTAATGAGGGACCCCATTTCCCATGATCCCTGCTCCTCCCTCTGCTCCTAATTATGATTTGAGCATTTCAGTTTGGGAACAATAAAACAATACCTTGGAAAATGTTCTCACATACTCCACTAATGATGATTTTAAACACTGACCCTCTGGCAGCAACAAAAAAGACCTACAAATCCTGAATAAACAAAGTCAGCCCACATTTGGAGTCTTTTACTATTCTGCTAAGCTCTTCTGCACACAATGCACTAATAGAAATTAATCACCTGTGACCACATAGTTTTTTCCAGACTATTCCTTCAGTTCAATGCAAGTATAGAAGTATCACTTTCAGTGCACGCCTGTGTGAGCTTTAGAATGAAAAGCTTGATGATCAGTAGGATTCAACTTGTTATCATGGATTTTCAAGGTGTCTGGTATTTTTTTGAGATGGGACAGACTTCTAAGTCTTTTAATCACTATTAAAATCTATGCCTCAATCATGGAAAGGTACGTACTCATGGACTAGACCAACAAAAATGCCTCTTTCCCAAAGCCCCTCATTTACCCTGTGGCGTTCTGCTCATCTCAATCTCAGGTCAAATCAGCCAATTTCTCAGTGTTTCTATGTCACTGCACAATATAATAAAAGTACATTTAAACAATTACAAAGAGTCCAGGACTCGTCATTGTCCACGATCCTTTTCAATCCCACAATACCTTGTTTATGGTTGAAAATGCCTTCATTTGTCACAGCACAGCAGTGCGTCTCTCGATAGCTGGCCCACGAGACATACCCAACAGAAAGGCACAATGGAACAAAAGACAGGAAAAAATAATAACAAAAGCCAACGTATGCTTCCAGAGAAATAGTAAAAGCTGGTACAGAGTGGCCAAACTAGGATTGATGTACTCCAGGGAACAATACTCATTCTTCTTATTGAAAGCTACTCTTGTACGAGGACTCATTTCCACACACTGACTGACATGTGCTTTCCTAATTTAGAAGTCTTGTGATTCCCGGTGGATTTTAATGCTCAGTAATTTTCAGCTGAGTAGCTTAAATGCATATATTGTAGGCAGTCACTCTCTATTATCTCATACACACGCACACATAAATAGCAACGTGGAGATGGAGGTTCGTGCAGGGAATTAGTCTGCAACAGCTCTGGGCAGATTAAAGAGGAAACCCCCCCCTCAGCCCCCCGAACCCCTGGAGGTAACTCAAATAATTTCTATCCCTAGCAAGTGAAAAGATTCCAGATTTGCAGAAGCAAATAGTCCTCTGGGTGCTCAGCTTGAGATAATTAATGGTATTAACTTTGTAGGAAATGCTGGACATCCACAGGGAGAGGGGATTAAATAAGGCACCCATTAAATGAGACACCCTGAGTCTCAAGTTACTGCTGCGACTTCAGCTGTAAATTATTTTTTTCTGAGTTGATATTAGCACTATTTTAAGACAGTTCTATACTGTTCTATATTAAAGGATGCAGATACTCTATGTTTTCAATCAGGAAAAAAATACCCAGTAAAGGAAACACTATCAAGAATGAAAGGGATGATATATCAGTAGAGAAGATGAAGTGAGCAGAGAGATCAGACAAACCTGCAGGAAACATCAAAACATGGAGAGTGAAACTGTAATTCTGAGCATTAGAAAATAAAGGTTGGGGTAGCTGTAGGATAAGAACTGCAAGGATATGAAATTCTGTATTTATCAAAAGACTTAGCAAAGTGCTTGAAAAACACTTATAAAATTGTTCTTATCAACTGGGCAGCAAGTTTCACCTTCTTTGCATTTTGGGCCACATCCACAGTGGGGTCTGCTGGGCAAAGCCTCAGCAAAAGAGAAGGAACTGGCACTGGCTTGTAGCACAACAAAGGGGACACTAAAACATCTTGGGTTTGCATGTAAAGCTTTAGTTTTAACTTTCTGAAACTGAGTTTCCTCCCCAACACTTGATGACAGCTGCCAAGCTGGCATTACAAAGAGACAGAATCACAGAATCAAAGCTGGAAGAGACCCTCAAAACCATTGAGTCCAACCAACACTTGCAGAGATGGTGACCCCATCACCTCCCTGGGCAATTTATTCCAAAGCCTGACCACTCTTTCAGCAAACACATTTTCCTAAGTACCTAATCTAATACTAACTTGTACCTCCCCAGGTACAACCTAAGGCCACCTCCTCGTGTTGTTTCAGCTAAGGCAGAAGAGACCAACCCCACCTCAGTACAAACTCCTCCTGGGCAGCTGTAGGAGCAGTAACATCCTCCCAGCCATGCCAGTTCCCTCAGCCACTCCTCCTCAGACATGTTTTCCAGAGCTTTCCCCAGAGATGCATTTCCTGAAGCGAGGGGCCCTTAACTGCACACAGCACTTGAGGTGCAGCATTTTCAGTGTGACCTCAGCAGTGACCAAAGCATGGTAGGCTGCACTGGGGCTTTTCCACAGCTCCCAGGCAAGACACTCCACAGGGCTGCAGAGTTTCTCACAAGTGCCTGTGGATGCATTCTGATCATTTTTAGAAGACAGCTTTTACTTGGGAAAAAAAAAAAAAAAGGACACAAAATGTTTTCTAGGTCTAGAAACCAACTGATCTTGAGCTGGTCCATGAACACACCAAAACTGCATCAAGGAGGGACTCCAGGAGGGTGCCTGCCCCAGCAGAGATGGTTTTACAGCCCCCAGAGGTGTCACAAGTAGGAATGGGACAGGAGGGGGACACACCTGTGACAGCACCACACACCACTGGAACAAGGTAATGACTCTGGGACTCTGGAGTCGACCTCCTGCCACAACCCCTCACTGCTGTGTTTGCATTCAACACACTTCATTTTCCTGCAATAACATTCACTGCATTTCTTATTCTACTTCTAAAACACTACAGGCTGTGCTGGCTCTGAGGAATTGCTCCATTACTAAGACATTTTTAAAAAAAGGTTGCTTTCCAATGAATGATCAACAGCAACAGATGCTTCATTAATCATCCATTATTAATGGCAAGCCTCTCATTGGAATATCTTTAGGATGAAACACAGGATCCGACCTGTGTTGGCCAAGAAATGGTGCAAAATCTGCTTATTTGGTATGTCAAAACACCTTCAAAATGCAAACAAACAGATCTATAGATAAATGTATCCACAGCAAGCGCCTGCAAGATGAAAATCATGCCTGTTATTATCACTGTGGGTTCCCTTCCTTTCTATCTGGTTTTACTCTGCATCACTGTAACTGAAGGGAAGCTATTTCCACAGTCTACAATAAATCACAAATGTGCAGAGTGTACCTTAATTTTTTATTCCTTACATATTTTGTTTTTTCCCACTCTGCATTGTGCAGGAAAGCTGGTCTGAAAGTCAATTCTTATCCTATTACCTATTGAGCTGCTGTCAGGCCATACTCTGTTCCCACATTAAAAATGAGAACTGATCCCTTGAAGGGTTTCCAGAGCTTACTGTTTATTACCTCCTTCAGAAAGTTTACCATAAGCTCTTTACACAGAACATGGAATGTTTATAAAGAGATATCTGCTCAGTCCTCCTCCCTCTGGATAATCCCCAACAATCAATAATTGCATCTGAGGAATTCCTCAACACTCATTTTGTTTTCCAGAGCTGAGCAACCTAGCCATGCAGACTTTGTGTTTTGCCACCTCCAGACAGCAGTGTGGAAATGATGGGCCTCACCTGCTCCCTGGCTCTGACTGGGAGGTAAGGGAGATTCTTTATCTCTGAAGCTGATATGGAAGTCTTCAGACCAGCCACAGGAAAGCAAACAAGAAGAACACTAAACTGAATGAAGGAATCCGCATGTTTTAATCTCAGTGCAAATCCAGAAAAATGAGTGCTGCTGTGAGCTTTTCATTGTTTTCCAGCTTTCGAATGTGAAAAATTGAAATGCTTTTTGGCTGTAGGAAAGTTTTGAGCAACTGGAGAAGCTACTGCATCTCAGATGGTCACCACTGCCACCTTCCAAGGGATGCTGCTGCTGCAGGAGGTGGCTCCCATCCCTTCCTTCCAAGGAAGGATGCACACATGTGAATTACTGCATTTTGCTGGGCCCATCCATACACAGTTTCAGGGAAGGGCCTCTCCAGGATGAGAAGTTTCACCTAAAATGGTCCAAAAGGACACTTCCAGCCTCTCAGAAAAGCAAAACAAATCAAACCAAAAAACAAGGCAGAGAGTTTGCCAAGTAAGTGAGCAGCTAAGATGACTCCCAGAAATCTTGCTCTGGGAACACCATGAGAAGCTGCCATGTGACTGTGTGTATGAGCTGATTCAGCTCCCAAACTTTTAGACAATTATGTTAAAAAGGCACTTGTCTCCCAGAAGAAACACTTCTGCTGGAACAACATGGCATCATCCCTCCCCAGCCTGCACTGACTGATTTTACTCTCAAGCTCTCAAGGCTGCCTCGTTGGGAAAACACCATCATGACAAGGAGTCTGTGAGAGAAGGCAACATCTTCTCCAAGTACTTTCTGATAAATCTTATTTACCACTGAGGGTGAGATGCTGAGGCTATGCAGAGGTGAAGAAGTTGACCATCATCTCTCAGCAATCAACAGCTCATGGATCCCCAAGGCTCCCATCCTGCCAGGTGACCCATCAGACTCCAACCCCTCTGTTGATATTTATATATGTATATCTATATTTAAATTTAGCATATTTAGATCTGAGATTGCAGGTCCTTCTTAGAGGCTCAGTATCAAAAATACACCACCAATTAGAAGATGATAATTAACAGAAAAGGACATCTCTGCATGCTGACTCTGATTGCATTCACTGCCGTTTCCAGAGGCAGGGAGATTCATTAATTCATTCATCCCTCACTTCGTCACGGAATGACTCCAACAAAGCTGCTGATACAACTGGGAAATCAAAAGATGAGCCAGGAAAGTGACTGCAAAAAAATGCATTAAGGGAACATGTGTGGTGATGTCAAGTGGTGGGGCCAGAGTCAGCACTTCGGGGAAAAAAGGGACTGCAGAGTCGCAGGCTGACAAGGAAATGAAATGTGCAGAAGGAGCTTGGATCCTAAAGGAAATATTTTCTTACCAGAAAAAAAAAAATTATAGTTTCTGTTCTAATGAAATATGCTGTCCTACAAAATCTCATTTAATTCTCACCATTTCCATCTTGGACGAAAACAGGGAAACACATAGAACTCAAAAGGTATTTAAGATACGGTTAACTCCCCAAAGTGTCAATTTTGTCAAGTTTTGGACATAAGACTCAAAAAATACCCTGGAATTTTCTGTTTCAGCTGATCTGAAAATTGTGTGTGCATCTGAGATGACTTACTGTTTGCTTCACAAGGCCATAGAAAGGTTTCAGAAAGGTGACTTTAGGACAGCCATGAGACTCAAATTGTTTGAGACACCACAAGTGGATGACCAGAACATCCTTCTACACTCTACCCCTGTAATTCAGTCTCTGCACTCCTTGTACCTGCACCCTGTGCACCCACCCCCGTGTAATTGTGCCCAGCCTCAAGCTCAGTCATACTGACAACCCTGGCTTTCTAAATTATTTCTACCTTCTTCAGGATAAAGGCAGGAAGATGTCCTGAACTGCTTTTAAAATGATTATGCAAAGCACAGTGGGCTGCATAATACCTTTTCCAATAAAACTCCCTTTTAGTGCTCTGACAGCAATCAGCTGTGTTATTATAACTATTCTTTCTCCTTGTATCACTCAGGCTGAATGTTTTAAATGGAAATAACATCATCTTGTCCCCCCCGTGTTTCTTACTTGTGGCGTGTCCCTGCAAGTAACCAACGCTCGGGATGCCAAAAGCTGAAGGCTCAGCTCGCCCACGTAAGAGACGTGATATGAATAAATCAGTGCAAAGTCCATGTGAGCTCCTTCCCTCTCACTAGCAGGGGCTCAGGCTGGAAAAGCTGGATCTGCACTGGAGCTGCCATGCAGCCTCTAACTACCCCATGGTACCATTTTAAAACATCAGTTCATTCAGGGTACGGATTGGTCTTCGGAATACCGAATATACAGCTGGGTATCTACAGAGAAATTAGAAAAACCCATGTATATTTACTAGGGTGGCGTGACACTTCTTTTATAGGGTTTGACTTACTGGAAAGGAGTTTCAAACCTCAAAGGAAATTCCAGGATTCTAAGAACCTCTATCACAAGTGTCACTCTTCGCCTGGTTAGGGCAAATGTCACTCCTGATCACCTGGATCAGGAATCACACCCAGAGCACAGCTGGGTACTCGTCACTGTGCATTTCATACCTCCCCAAAACTCATCTTCAAAGCTCATCTCTCTCTTCCCCACTGCAGAGCTGTGTCATCTCAGTCTTGGGCTTTCTGCATCATTTGGGTCCTGATGCAACTTGTCGGCTTCAAGGGAGAACTCTGAACCAAGAAACAGCCACTTTTTTCTCTGTTTCCTTCTACTGAAAATGGGAAGAATTGGAAAAATAACTCTCCATGGTGGCAGCACATCCAAGAGCAGGGGAGGGAGGACACAGTAGACTTTATTTAAGGAAGCCCATTTCTTGCTCCCTTTCTTTGCAACAGAGATGAGAGGAGATGTCACTTCCCTCCCTCTCCTTTGCTGCCAATATCTCCCATTTCCCAATGGAAACCAAAGTTCCTCTTCATCAGTATTTTCTAAGCCATGATTTTATAAAGCTGGAAAAAGACTGAGCTTCACATTACCTGGTGTAAATCCAGCAAGGCTTAGGCTCATCAGAAAAGGAAAAGGAATCAAAGTTTCCGACTTGGAAAACCTCTGAGCCAATATTTGTAAATAAAGTCTAATTTAATTACCAATATATGCATTTTTCAGCTGTCCAACTCTGAGAGAGCACAATCCCGCTGGGATGAAGCAATCACACTGTTTAACATGCAAAAATCACTGCTCGCCTACCAGCTTATTAATAGGTAGTTTTCTAATTCAGAGGAAAAAGCGAAGAAGGGCAATAATCTGAACACAAGCATCTGAAATGCTCCACTGAGCTCTGCTCCAGCAAACATAAGAAAAGACTTTTTCCTCTTTTCCCCCCTCCAATGACAGCTTTCCAGTGCCGCTGGCATCCATCACATGTGCAGAGGAAATGCTTCCACACTCAGTAATAATCAGAGCAAGGGAATTATGGATTGGGAGGAGGAACTGCAGGGTTTTTTTCTCTTGGCTAAAGGCATACTTCAATCTGAACAGCTGGAAGGGAACTCAGTAGTAGCTTCCTTCTCCATTTCCACTTTCCAAGCAGAGCCAGGATTCCCTGCAGATTTTCCACATCACCCGTTTTCCCTGGGCTCTCAGTTTTGCCATGCTACAGCTCCATGTGCTGAGCTGGGGCTGGCTCCGAAAGGACTAATTCCATCAGCTCCTGCCTGTCCTTTCCACACCACTCCTCCCTTACCTACTTATGCAAAATAACCTTCCAAAATTCATCTCAAACCCATCTTCATTGCCAACTCTGTCCCTACCTACACTGTCACTTCAGGTTATCAAAACCAGATTTATCCCACTCTCCCTTTTTGACTGGCAATGTTTGCTGCAAAATAATACAAGACCTAAGAACTGTCCTCAACTGAAAAGTCCTCATGGGAGCAGATAAAAAGGATTTTCCTTAATGTAATCATGAACTGAAATCAATAAATACATAGCAAGGCAGTACAGAGGCGAGCTTGGGCATTGCAAGGATTAGGTAGGAAATTTATATAAACTATGGTTATGAGGACAGAGTAAAGAGCAAGTACAAACATAAAAGACAACCAGAATAGAATATTAATAAATGATTAACATGGCAGGTTTTAGGACAAGTGTTACACATTCTGTATCTCTATAAAATCAGCTTTTGAAAGTCTAAGACATTAAGGCTTAATCAGAGTACATTGTTTTACAGATGAGATATCACCAGTCAGTTAAATTGCAGGAATGGAAGTGGGGGTTTAATTCAAGCTTCTCTAGGGAGGAGATTTGTCTGAAAGAGGTCAATTAAGCCTTCCACTCCAGTTAATCCCTTCTGTTTATTTTAAAAAATCTGGAATAAGGAAAAAAATTACAATAGGCCAGCAAAGCAAAATTTTCCTATAGATGCACCAAAACAAAAACCTGCAGGTCATGTTGCTTTCAGCTGAGAGAAACACAGGCAGAAATTGCAATCAGTCTGCATTTCATATGAATGCATCACGTGGAGATGATTCAGACCGAATTATTCTCCAAATTAGCTTTATGAAACACTCTCCTCCAAGGAAGGCAGCAGTGCTCGAATTGGTTCTGGTAGAAGTTAATATTTTAACTTACAAGTCTCGTTCAGAATGAGCCTCTGTGGGAAAGAACAGAGGGCAGAGGAGAGTGGACCCTCAAAGAAATAATTTTCATTATTTTGCATTTTCCTTTGGCAGGCAGCAGCTGCCCCCAGCCCCTTTTCCTCACAGCCCTCAAGCTGTTAATGGCAATATTTACATATATTTCCCTTAAGCTTCTGAGTCACCACTGGTCATTTAGGTCAATATATTTGTTTTTTTCTGCTCTTCTGAATATTGATGGGTTTCAATCTTTTTTCCCCTCTTTCTCTGGTCCTACTGTAACTCCTTCCTGAGCTTCCCACAGCAAAGCAGCAAATGCCAGGCAAGCCCCACACTGTGCGGCCCATCTGCTTCCCGCCGCCGCCTTCCTCCTCGCCCCGTGATCCATCCGCTCTGCGGTGTGCCTGATCTGTGTGGAAAGGCCTTCTGTATGTTAAACACCATCCATCCCGCTGAATCAGAAAAAAAAAGAAAAGCAGAATTATCCCCTTCCAAAGCCAGGACTGTAGAGTTTTTTTTCCCCAGCGCTTTACCAGTACCAAGCTCTTTTTCACTGGGCAGGGGAGGAGCCACCACCGTGCTGTGACACCCCCCAACCAGAGAAACATTAATTCCCATTTCCTCGTCGAGATATCAACTGCATGGAATGGTGCCCCCAGCACTGAAGAAAAAGCCCTGGAGCATGTGGCTGTTATAAGGATGCAAGGAACAGACAATCCTTATAGGGAAACCAGCACAGGCCAACAGGGTGGGAGGGGAGAGGGGCTGAAGTGGGAAATGCAGGAGTGGTGAGGGCAGGGCAGGAGGTGCAAACACAGGAATCATATTGGGTTTCTCTGGGAAGACAAGAGCAGCACAGAAAAATCAATGTGAGTGGCTCCTACGGGAAGGGAGGCTGAGCCAGAGGGGACAGATGCAATAGAAAACTGAGCAAGGGAGGAGAGGCCAGGTGAGGAGGAGCTGAATCAGTCCAGGAGCTTCAACTTGATTCAGTATCAAAGAGGAAAGGCAGCCCGGCAGCTCTTAAAGGGCAGGGAGGAGGATCTGATCAGCCATGAGGTGAAGTGAAGGTAGCACAATTACTGCCCTCTTGGGTCTGCCTTTGTAATTCCCCCAGCACCCTGATCACTCAGAATTGAGTTAATTAGATACAGACCCGTAGGCTGTCCTCACAAATTCACAAAACTCCTGCTGGCCCAGCTCTTTGCCCCTCGCTCTCTTCTCACGGAAGCAAGACTTGATGAGATCAGTAGCACCCCATCTCCATCCATGGCCTCAGGAACATCTCATTTATGCAGGAGCCATTTAAGGGGTTCACTTTCTGGTAAAGAACTTCCACCCCATTACAGTACATGTGCTTTGTCCCATGCTCTGCCTTCCATTAAAAGGAAAAATCTGCTTTCACAGCTGCCTCCATGGAAACAGCAACTCTGTGGTACTGGCAGTGCTTCAGGCTCCATGGGCTTGGTTCAAACGTGGAAATCTGCATTTCTTGATTGCAGAGTGCCAGGATCTCAGCCCAGCCAGGTCTCCTCTGGCTTGCTGGACAGCATCAGTGAAGTTCATGTGGGTCAGATCTCACATCTGGCAACATCAGTGCAAGCCTAATGCCAGGGAATGCTTGGGACAGAGGAGGAGTAGGCAACACTTTTAACTCACACAGTCGTTGCCTCTGGCAGTGCTGATGTGGATCCTGGACTACTGAAGTAGCTCACGGAGATGGAGGTAAATGCTCAGCTTCCCTCCTGTAATGAGCTTTGAGACCAAACACCCAGAAAAAGTAAATTAAAACAAAATTCCTCTAATTTCCATTTTGAAAAACTTGCTTCCTCTTTGTGCTCTGCTAGACAGGCCCCCCTTGTTGCATCCCCCAGCCAGGTCACAGCCAGTGGCAAACCACAGCAACATCCACTGCACTCCTGGGCTCAAAAGGAACATAAATTACTCCTTTAGCCCCTTGAATCCCCTAATCTGATGCTTTCAGACTATCAGAGAGGATGCGCAGCAGCTGCACAAGAGAGCTGCAGGTAGAGAGAATCTGCCCTCTGGCTTGGGAAAATTGGTCCCTGTGTAATAAAACACACAGCTCTTCTGTAATCATTTGTTCAGCTCCATAAATCCCAGGGCGTAAATCAGGCTGTGAGGAAGAGCAGCTCTGAAGGAATCTCTGCAGAAGGAAAAAACCCAAACTTCTGTGGCCACCTCCAGCATCAGGGCCCGTGGCTGGGGACCTGTGCCGGGGGCCAGTCCCAGCACTCCACAGGCTCCACGTCCCTTTGCTGCCTCTGACTTCAAAGGAGCTGCTCAGTCATTGCTCTAAAAATACCAGCAGAATGGGGCTCAGGGGCAGCTTGTGGTGAGTATTAGGGAAATGCAAAATTCAACAACCCCTAATTGCCCTCCAGTCAACAGTACCTGTTTAAATTACTGTTATTACAGCAAAGATATTGAAACTGCTAACATAAACATAACTGAGGGTTGCAGATGCTGTAGCTTTCCACCAGCAAACATTTTACTTGCTGCTAAATATTACCCCTCTCAATACAGAAACAACAGCCATGGTGGCCAATACCCAGGGATCAGGGGATTTGCAGGAGGGTGCCCTGCATGCAAGGATGGAGCTGCTGGAGAAGGAAAAACTCAGGAAGGAAAGGCTGAGAAGGGAATTCACCCATTCTGCTAGGAATGATTCAAAACAGTTACAGAAAAGATGCGAAGAGAGACCAAAAGAAACATCCAACCACGTGTCAGATGGAAACTGAAATATATCTTTTTAACAAAAAGGACATGGCGTATTTGTCAAAAATACTGTTTTGCAGAACATGAAAAACAGCTGGGGCGGAAGAAGCAGGCCCAGATCTTTGCAAGGTCTTATTCAAGGCAGGAATTTAACAGAGCATCTCTTGGAGTCTCCTCACCACCTCTAAACACTCCTGTATCAGTGTCCCCCAGTGCCTCCTCCAAACACTGAGATGTGCAGACAGACCCGGGCCAGCACAACTCAGGTTTTTCTTTCCTTCTCTGTCCATCCTGCCCAGGTTTGTTGCTCAGAATCCCAAACCCAGGAATGGTGACGAATGCTCCCCTGCTGCCAAAGCCAGCAGAAAGAGGGGGTATCTCCAGCAGAACCACACCCAATGGACCCCAAGGTGTTGGCCAACAGGAGGTTCAAGACCCATCCCCATCCGACCCTGTGCTGGGTATCAGGAGCCCTCTGTATCCTACAGAATGAGGCCCCATGGATTAGTCCTTGGCATCCTGCCTCGGGGAGTTATGCAGATGATTCAGTCCCATCAGCAACAATAAATTCAATGAGCAATGGTATTTCCACACACAGGGAAAAACTCTGAACACGTGGTAAAAACACCACTTGTGCAGACAGGGAAAAGATCTTGAGTCGACACAATGCTTTACACATCACTGAAGCTCAAGTAACTGCAAAATCTGGCCCAGAATACCTTTTACTTGGTTATGTGCTGCTACTGCAGAAGATTTTTTAAGACATTTTTAAACCAGACATCTTAACACCATCAACCCCGGCTCCACTTAAGGAATTATGCTGATGTAACTCTTCTGAGGGGCTTTGTCTGAATTTCATTTAATGGATGCCAAAGAGCCAAACTCATCCCACTTATTACAGAGTGTGGGTTCTGCTCCTGGGGCAGAGCTGCATCTGCTGCACATCCCATGCAGTCCTACCCTGGAGGACTCAGTGCCTGTGTGGAAAAGGCAGAGCAGAGAAACACCGAGTGGCACAAGCACAATTCAGCTGCAGGGTGAAGTGATTTGTCCCCACCACCTCAGGAGCCTGGGCTTGATTTCAGGCCTTTGAGACCCCTCCCTTTCTCCTGTGAGCATTTCCATGGGAAGTCACGAGCCCAGAGGTGGAGACACAGATCATGTCTGATGCTGAGGGGGGTTTAAGCCCTGATGCTACACACACAGGCATAACTTTATTCCAGCTGTTTGATCTTACAAGGGTTAATGAAGCCATTCCTGTGCTCAAAGCAAAGCAAGTAGCAAAGTTTGCAGGACCAAGCTCTGGTTTTCCTCCCTGAGGCAAAGCGCTGCTTATTTTGCCATTGGTTTTCCTGGAAAAGTAATCATTTTTTTGGAGCTGCCCTTTGCCGCAGGTTCTAACTATTTTGAACCTCTTGAAAATGCCACTGCTAGAGCCACTTTATAAAGCACCAATAAAATTAATATTAAGAATGACTTTACGCATAATTCATGGCCTCTAGAAACCATTTCTTATTCGACTGGCAAACCAGCCAGTCGTGCATTTTACATTGCTTTCTCATTTTCCCAGCTGTGATGCACTGCTTTAGGAGCAGCAGAGCTGTGCTGCAAGTGTCAGTCAGACAACACACGGGAGACACCCCAGTGCCAACATCAATCCCGCGGGATCACCTGGGACAGGCTGCAGCCATTTGCCATCTCACACTGGGGGCAAATCGGGGACTTACAGCAGATTTACAATCGGGCCGAAGCAGCTCAGGGGACAACCTCTGTAATATCTGTCCAGGTACAAAATGTTCTACTTAATCTTCCTGTTTGTTTCATTTGGATGCATTAGCCTGAGAATTTATGGCAGCAATGTTTGAAAAGTAGTGAATTTTATGCAAGTATTAGAGAAAACTCCTGGGAAACATTTAGCAGAATAAACTCAAGAAGTGGTACCAGAAACATAACTGAGAAAGCTTGTGCTATATACAGCTGTGGTATGAGCATTCACTTAAGGTAATTAAATTAAAAAGTTGAAATATCTCCTAAGAACTGTCTACAATATGCCACAGAGGAAGATATGTAAATCAAATAAAAAAACCCAGATGAACATCTAAATCTCGTAACTGTTCAATCCTTTCAAAATAAATCCAGGTCAACGTTATATTTTATACCCCATTAAATATGTTCAAGTTGATCCTTACTAACAGTCAGCTCTGAATCCCCTGGTTAAAATAAGATGGACTGTAATTTTAAAATATTCATTCAGACAGGCCATACTACCTAATTTGTGATTTATACCACACTTGTGGACAAGATCTCACACAGGGAGAATTTGAGCAAGACATAAAGAGACTCCTCAAATCTTGAAGTTTGAAGGCTAGTCTTAAAAACAGGGGAAAAGGAAAAAAAAAAGGAAAAATCAGCTTTACTTAGAAGTTAGTATGGCAAAGCACTGCACAGTGTCTCCACCATCTCAAACTTGAACATCAGGCCTTACCAAAATTCCCCTGAAGAAACCCATAAGTTCTACCCCTCTTATTCAGCTTTAAAAAGTCTAGCCAATTCTTCTGATGTAGGTTACACCAGAAAGGGAATATTGCAATTCTTTCTCAAGAGATTTGAAGAATGGAAACACAGAGCGGTTTAATTAACGTTAAATAATCAAATTCAACTTCATATAATTAAATTTAATCACCTATCAGAGTTAATAGGCCAAAAACAACAAACGGCATGATTAGGATGAGAAAATCCAGTGCAAAAGGTCCCAGACTCAATAACATGCTTATTAAAGTACTGAAGTTTGGCATATGTGCCAGTAGGAAAATGGAGTATTGAAGACCCACACCCTTCTGAGCAAAAGGCTACCAGGAGTACAGCAGAAAAAGCAAGACAGTGGAAATTCAAGCCTCAAAAACTTTCCAAGAAGAAAAACATCTAACTTTGGAGATTTTTGGTTTTTAATAGTTTCATGAAGATTGAAGAGTGAAGGTTGAAAACAAGATTCCTGCAGCAAGGGAGAAAAAAACACTTTGGAAGCCAAGGATACAATGTGATGTGCACGTAACAAAAAGCAAAACTGATGATAAAGATTTTGCTGGAGTCATGCAACATATCCCTGATGACTACTGCAATGAGAGGTTGGAAGAACATATCAGAGTAACACATGTAGGGAACATCAACTCTTAGCTCAAAGATCCCAAAAGATCCAAGAGGCTAAAAAGAACAAGAGAAGAAGAATGGAGGCACTTGACAGTTTTGCTTGCTGCCTTTTTGTTGATGTTATATGGCATTTCTTTTAGGGTATTTTAATTTTTCTTGAGTAAAGCAGTGATTTAAATTGCCAGAAAGTATTGTTTGCATTCGGTTCAGCGTCATATCCTAGAAATTAGAAACAAAATGTGGTAGTCCTGCTTTTTAAAGGCTAATTTGTCTTCTTTTCCGCAGTATTTTTACCATTATACACTGACACCAGACCACCTTTGTTATGTCAAACACTGGCTTGAAACACAAGCAGAGCTTATTCCCTCTGAAATCTAAGACGTGGGTATAAACTTCAAACTTAAGACAAAAGAAATAAAAAGCTATTTGGGATTAGCAAATAACCATTTCCAATTCCACCTTTCAGCTTTAAATGCAATAATTTTTGGAATATGAATGGATTCAGCACCCTCAGCAGCCCACGGCACATTCTCCTAGAAATAACTGCGCATCCCCCGAAGTGAGCCCGAGTGGCAGCAGCTGCGGTGGGATGCTGCTGTCTGTATTGGGATGCTGCTCTCTGCACCGGGCTGCTGCTCCCTGCACCGGGCTGCTGCTCCCTCCACCGGGATGCTGCTCCCTGCACCGGGATGCTGCTCCCTGCACCGGGATGCTGCTCCTTGCACCGGGACGAAGCCCCCGGCAGCGCCGCTCCCGATTCCCCCTTGCCCGGGCAGATTTAATCCCCACCGGGTCCCGGCGGCACAGCCGCTTCCCGCGCTCCCTGCGGGCGCTGCCTGACAGATGCACAGCGGGGGAAACTGAGCCTCCTCCTGCCATTATCTCCGGCTCCCTGGGAAGGATTTAGCTCATTGAGGCTGCTGCTGAGAGCTCAGTTTACACGGGCTCCGCGCTCATGAGATACGAGCCGCGGGTGTGTGTTTGTTTTGAACCCGGGTCAGGTGAGACCGCGGGGAATCACCCACGTGTCCTCCGGAAAAAGGCGCAAAGCCCGAAGGAGCTCACAGGTTCCGATGGTGACAAGATGTAGTTTGGCCGTCAAACTTACTCATCTACCCCCCCAAGATGAGACTTCACGGGCGGGTTCTTTTATCGCCGTATTCTCAGTCTTGAAATGACAAATACTGAATCTCACTCTGCCATCAGAAGCACGCGGCACATCATCCCACGTGCCCACAAATACAGAAATATACCTATACACGCATGTAACTGCACATACATGCATGTACACTCATGCATGACTAGATGCAGCTTTAATCGGTTTTCCTGAGCCTAACCCGGTGGCTTGGCTTCATTCAACATTTTCACCTGTGTCATAAGGGTATAAAGCCATTGTGAAACCCCAAAATCAGATATTCCTCAACAGTTCAAGACACAGATATTAAAAAAAAACCAAAAAAGCCAAATTTTCACGACCCTCATGATTCCCCTGGATGCTTGGAGTGCAAAAATGAAAATGCAAAGCTTGCTCTGTTCCTCTCTAACATTGCCAAATTTTGTAACACTGCAGAAAAGCCCCTTTGCTGTGGCAACATCCCCTCTACCACAGGCAGGTATTTCCAGCCAAACCACCTCTCACATGGCTGAGACCCACAGAAACAGGAATGGGGGAGCCCTGTGAACCCCAGCACTGCCAAGGCACCTCTGCAGCAGGAGCTGCCCCTGCTGTGGCTCTGCAAAACCAGCAATTCGCAGGGCTGGCTGCCGGTGGCTGCAAGCCCCTCCCCTGAAGTGGAATTCATGTCTGATCAGCCGAGAGCTGACACAGAAGTGCTTTCTTTCAGCGTCACCACTTTATCTAGCTCCAAAAAAAAACCTCACAGCCTTACTACCATCAACACCTTCAGCTGATAAATTTGGCTGATCTGGGCCCACGGGTTCAAAAGTTCTCCAAGGGAGGGATGAGGATATAAACAGAGCATGAATACTTAAGCCTCCTTAGGAAGTCAGGCTAAAAAGAGATTTGACTTTCTAAAGTGCCATGATACAGTCTGGTAAGATGGTTTCAAGCCATGGGTGCAGGGCAAGTAAGGGGATCACTACCTCTGAGCAGCAGTGAGTGAAACCTTTACACTACCTTACCTGCAGACAGCTTGCAGGGGAGGACAAATACAACGTTTGAAGATGTGGGGAAAGGTGTCAGGGGGGGCTGGAGGGATCACCACAACTCTAAATCAAGCAGGTTGAAACAGACTGGATCAAAAGGCTGAGGACAACTGTGTGAGGTTCAACAAGGCCAAGTGCCAGTCCTGCACCTGGGTCACAACAACCCCATGTAGCACTACGGGCTGGGGAAGAATGGCTTGAGAGGTGCTCAGAGGGACCTGGAGGTGCGGCCTGACAGGCAGCTGGATGGGAGCCCACGTGGCCAAGAGGGCCAAAGGAATCTTGGCCTCTCTCAGGAACAGTGTGTGGCCAGCAGGACTGGGAAGTGACTGTCCCCCTGTACTCGGTACTGGGAGGTCACATTTGGAATGCCATGTTCAGTTTTGTGTCCCATTCAAAAAGGGACATTGAGGCGCTGGAGTGAGTGCAGAGAAAGGAAACCCTAGAGAAGGGTCTAGAGAATATGTCCTGAGATGAGGGTCGAGGTAACTGGGGTTGTTTAGTCTGGGGAAGAGGATGCTCGGGGTGGGGGAGGCTCAGTGCTCTCTACAGCTTCCTGAACAGAGGTTGTAGTGAGGTGGAGATTAGTCTCTCCTGCCATGTCTGAAGAGAAAGGATGAGAAGAAATGGGCTTAAATTGGAGAGATTTAGGGGAGATTCAGATTAGACATCAGAAAAAACCTTTTCCCTAGAACAGCAGTCAGGCATTGGAATAAGCTGGAATAAACCCAGGGATGTGGTAGAGTCTGTGAAAGTGTTCAAGAAGCGTCTGGATCTGTCTGGTGGTTTAGGGCTGAATATGGTGGTGCCAGGTGGATGTTTGGACTAGCTGGGTGATCTCAAAGGTCTCTTCCAACCTTGAGAATTCTGTGATTCTGTTAAGCCAGAAAACAGTGGAAAAAGTATTTTAAAAATTTGAAAGGTGATTCTGTAGCTAAGAAGTTCTTATGGATTACAAGAAGGCTTCAACACTCTCAACATGTTGGGGATGCCGAAATTCCAGATTTCGGCACTAAAGGGGAACGTGCTTTGTTACCTCACCAGCATTATAGTTTCTGTCAGCATTAGAGACCTACTGATTTAGCAGCACCAGAGAGATTTTAAAACATAGAATAATACAGTGAAGCTCTGAGAAACCAATATCCTGATGCACACTGTTTACTCCAGTCCCTGTGCACATGGGCAGCAACACCCTTTCCATGAGGCTTGGGATGAGGTGTGCTGGGAGGGCTCCCTCTCTCCAACAGGGCTGGGTGCTCCCAGCTCCAGCAGGGGCCTGGGAGATGGCTCTCCCTTCTCCTCCTTCACACAGCACAGAGGGAAGGAGATGAGAGCCATGGAATTAAGTGAAGGTAAACCGAGGATCCAGCTGGGGACCAAAGCTTCAGCCTGGGAGATGGGCCCCAAAGGTGGTGACTGATGAGCCTGGGGTGGGCCTTCCTCAAAGCCTTCCATGCTTTTCTGGACGATTGAAACAGAATAAACTCCAAGTTTCCACTGGGAACAGGAAGACCACTGCAATATGTGATGGCATTACCCAGTCCCCACCTGTACTCAACATCCACACTGGCTCCAGGATTCAGCACTGGCATCTCATCTTCCTCCTCCTCCTGCTCTTATTTTGTTTATAGAATCAAGTTAGCACTCCCTGGTGCTATTTTTGTACTCTCCTATGACTCCTTCCCACCTGGCTGTTCACATAATTACAGCCACCCCAAGGTTATGGTAATGGTTTGAGTACCACGTTTGAACACAGGGAAAACAAACTGGAAGTGGGCACAGAGTGTTGTCTGTTCTCCCCAAATTAGAGAACAATTCTCTACAATTACAATGTCCCCACCCCTGTTGTAATTAACACAGTGCAGTCAAAACCAGTTAATACAAATGGTGTTAAAAAGGTCTAATTTGTCTAAACAAGAGAGTCTGTTAGTGAACAAATTACATATTGCCCCTAGGAAACAAGACAACACAGGGAAAGTTGATATAAAAGCATTTTCTGAGTACTTCAGATGTTACCAGCCCCAGTGTCAGTTCCCAAGTGGAGACTGAGGATGGGTCTGTACATCCATAAATAATGTTGCACTCCACCTCCACCTGGCTTTCTACCTGTCTCCCTTGCACTCCTGTGGAAAAAGAAACTTCTTCTTGTGAAATACTGACAGAAACAATGCAAATTTTGCAGAAAGTCTGGAGTTTTCCTCTGGGGAAAAAACCAAAACAAGCCAAGGTAAAACCAAACTGAACCAAAGACGTTCAGCTGGGAAAAGGTCTGCTAAGTGCCAGGAAAAGTGACTGCTTTTATGGAGTGCTGTGTGTCCACAGGCTGCCAAGGAAGAGAGAGCTAAACAGCATTTTCAGAACTTTCCATTTTTGGGGAAAGCTGGATTCCAACAAACTCCCTTTTCTTGTAGGTGCATACTTAAAATAGGGCTAACACTTCCAGTGCCTCCCATTAAGGAGAGCATAAAACCATCCCGATGGAACTGATTTTTTATCAGCCAAGTCAGCGAAGCCATAATTATTGCAGCCCTCTTGGGCTGATAGCTGCCAGCCTCTATAGGGCAGCAAGGAGATAGAGACTGCATTTACACGTACATATAATCACTTTATTTCTCTGTTAAATATTCATTTCCACAGGATTTAGAGTCCCTGTGCAGCAGCCACCACCCAGCGCCCGCTGTGCCGCTGGCAGCTCCCACACGGATGCCGTGGGCTTCACCCAGCACTTAACACACTCCTCCTGCTTCTGCCTTCCCGAGCTTCCAAAAATACTCATTTTATTATTATTATCATCCTAGTTTCCTTCTGCTACCTGCACAGTAAACCCACTGGCGCCTCTATTTTGGATTTCTTTATCCTGAAGATCAAAATGCTTTAGCACTATCCTGGCTGTTTCTCAGCTTGTGGTGCTCTTGGCCCCACATTTTTTCTTGGCCTTTCCAAGAGCTCTTGGGATCAATGACAAATGCCCGAAGGCCAATTGCCACTAATTCACACATTTGTGTTTTCATGGAGATTGCAGGGTATGGCATCACATCCACACCAGTGGGAAAACCCCTTTAATTTCTAGCATGCCACCAGATATCTTGCCAGATGAGATCTCAGAAATCACGTTTGCCCCCAAAATTGCTCTGATCCTTTTTTATTTTTCATAGAACAAACGCAGACTTGCAGCTTTGGCCTAAATTAACTAAGTGGGATTTGTACACAAGCTCAAGAACAAATACTGATTTGCAGAACGTTGCTGAGCCAAACAGAGGGACATTATTCTCATTACAACAACAAGCTTCTCCAAAGCACAGGAGTCAAAGCAACCCTCGCCCCAGCATTTTGCAGCAGCTGGCTTTGCAGGGATAAATACAGCCTCGTGGGCAGTTCCATCTGCTGGCCCACCAGAAATGGCAACACTGGGGAAAAAAAACCCCACGAAAACTCCCTAAATCTATGTTTTACTCCAGAGATGACACATTCAGCTTCCCAGCTGGCTTCTAAGTCACTCAGCCTCCGAGATTTATGTGAAACGGTGCTTAAAAATACTTTTTACCATTAGCTGGAGGGGGAGAGGGGACAATACAGCAAAAGAAAGAGCATCTGCTCTGAGACTATTGAAAAGCTCCAAGTTTATTGCAAAGGACTGTAAAGAGAGCTAACCAGGTTATACAACAGAACGTCCTGACAGCCTGAGAGCAGCACTTTACACCAGAAGTCTCCTTCTCTAACTGGACGTGCAGCAGCTCAACACACATGCCCCTGGTTAGGAGGTGGCTCCAGATGAACTCAAGCAACACCTGCAACTTGGTTTTTCACCTTGCTTCGACTGACAAGGCCCACAGAACACCAAGCTCAGACTTCCACAGGACCCATGGGACTGAAGCACCCCACAGTCACATCACATCCGACATCCTCTGATGTACAAATGCGTAATAAACCCTTTTCTCCCCCTTCCCAAAACCTGGAAAATAACCAGAAATGAGATTTTGAAGGAAAGGAGTGACGTTTCCGGGATGCAGTGAAATTAAAACAGAACCAACAGCAAACCCCCTACATACGTGCCTGGGTTCCCTGGAAAAATCACTTTTGATTTCAGTGGTTTAGGGGCAAGGTGCAACCTGTGCAAACAAAACTTTCTGCAAACGGGCTAAAAGCAGTGGTTGAGGGTGGATGTTGCTGAGCTCTGCCCTCTGTGGTTGCAGCTTGGCTGCAAAGCATGAAAACATGCACATTAAACGCCTCAAATGGTAAGATAAGCAAATACTTATTTGCCACAACTCTGAAGTTACTGCCAAAACCTCTGAAGATGGCTGTGCTGAAAGCATGAAATCCCTCTACAGATCCTGGAACAACTCAGGTCGTTGAGTTTTCTATAGCTGCTGCCCTTTTCCTATGAAAGCATAAATCCTCCCTTAATTGAATTTGACAATTGAAAAGTAAAGAGATTTAAAATAACAAATGGTTCCCCAGCTCTCCCCGCAGCAAGGTTAGAGACACTTAAATGAACTTTAGCTTAGCTGCCAAACCAGAAAACCAACAAATAAGAAAGCACAGGGGATACCCATGTTTATTAAGTTCATAACTCATCTTTCTCCAGGAACAGCTCTGCATTATCAAACTTTTTTTCCTATTTTAATTGCAAAAAAAAAAAAAAAAAAGCAATGAAAACACAAAACTTTTTGGCACTACAAGGACTGTGGAGGTTACCTACAGAACTGGCCACAGAAGGCATCAACAAAATGCCTCTGTAAAAATATCCAAGAGACCAGAGCACAACCTCCCTGTGTGACTAGGGATATCCCAGTTGGGCCATGTCCATATAAATCAGAAATGCAACACGAACAACCCGGGAGGCAACTTCCCCCCACACATCACAGCTGATGGGATGGATCCTGGATCAGCTTTGGGGTCAACCTTGGCGTAACAATGTTAAAAAAGGTAAAAGAATGCAGTAAAAATTACCGATGGGAGAAAAATGTCTTCTAATGAGAAATGTGGAGCTCAATCTGTTCAGCTTGTCTGAGAGGTAACTTGATTATAGCGTAAAACCCCTTCACAAAGGAAAACACAGCGCCAGAAAAAGGCTTTGTTATCCCTGCAGTAACAAATAAAAGAAATCACTGGCTGGAAGCTGAAGACAGGGAAAAGCCAACAAGGAAAGTATTTTTATGGCATGAATCATTAAACTCTCAAACAAGCTACGAAATAGAGCAGAAAACGCTTAAATTCTTGGAGGTGCCATGCGAAGCCTGGATCCCTTCCTGCAGAGGGAAGTGCAGTCAGGCACAGCGTGCCCTGTGCTGAGAGGAGCAGGTGGAAACAGAGCAGCTCATGGAACACCGGGGTGAGGATGGGGATGACTCAACAGTCCCTTCTGCCTTGACTTTCTCATCACTGGGGAACGGCCAAGCCAGCATCTCACACGGGCACAGAGCAGCACTTACGGACTGCAACTTGCTCAGCCACAAGGAAATGGAATAATTCTTCCCTTTGAAAGTCAGCTTTCCAAGACATTTAGAAATGCCACCACGACGTTCTGATTTTATACGAGGCTTTCAAAGCAGCTGAAATTATAAGAGATAATGAAGAAGAGTGCACAGACCCAGGCACTCTCACAAACCTCTTTCACACTGTTGGCTCGCCCAGCCTTTTGTCAAGGCAGCGTTAAGGGCAGCTGAATGCAGCAATTTCCCTCCTTCGCTTTCCCACTTGCAAAGTAATTGCTGAGGGATATTAAAACACATGAGGGAAAAAACGTTTGTGCTGAATTTTTTCTCCTCCAAAAAAATCAGACGATGTTTTTCCAGACAGCATCAAAAAGAGCATCTCTTAAGCTACTTATTAATGTTTAAACATGTTTATTTCAAGTGATAGCAGTGCTCTTTGATAAGTAATGATCCAGGTAAAATAAAAACAGCTAACAAAGGAAAACAAGATTGTTTGGCTGCTCTTCTGTCAAGCCGTTCTGAGAAGTCCAGCAATTAAAAGGGAACATATCCTTGCTGGAAAAGCCCAGCAAAGCATGAGAAATGAGAGTTTTGAGTCAAGAAACCCTTGCAGCTCTGTCCTCCCCCTGGCCTTGGCACACCTGTTGCTTGGTAATTTGGGCAGCAGGTCTGCCACCAACGCCTGTCTGGCTGTGAAGGAACAGCGATCTAATGAGCCTTTCCTGGGAACAGCAGGGCCACACTTTGTGCTCAACTCCAGCACTGCAGCACCAGGATCTATGTTTAGAGACTCCCTTTAAGAGCTCATTTTGCAAAACACTTGCTCATTATCACCAACTAACCAGCGATTAAATAATCATACACTTTCATCTCAGATCCAAGACAGCTTCTTTTGCCTGGTCTCTGAATTAAGGGGAGGTGTTTTCCTACGTTGGGCAGCAGCTTTACGGGACCAAGAAACCACATCAGTCACTCTGAGCTCTCACAATGCACTGAAATCTATTTATATCTTCCCCTCAGCAAGTCTCAGCTCTAAGAGGTAGGTGGCTATCAGGTAACAGTAAAACAGTTTACCCAGTGTAGTTCATCCAAATTTTATGACAGATGCAAAGCGCTTTGCGGAGGTGGCTTAAAGCTATGGATGCTTGTACTGAACTCCTGCAATGTTTGCAATGATTCAAAATGATTTAATGACACATCTGCTTTGGGTTTATGTTTTTCTGAGCAGCAGGATGTTGGAGAGGAGAGTGTATCACATTCCTCTTGCACTCAGAGCCCCAATTCACAATTTCTATGCCAAGGGCAGACTCTACCCCACAGAGGCACAGGAGGGATGGAAGCTCTCCAACCCACCCACTGACCCAGCACAACGAGTTTTGTGGGAAGTCCAGGAACCCAAACAGCATGGACTGCTGATGACGACCAGTAAGGAGGCAAATATATTAATATATTTACAGTGGGGATTGCCAGAGAGCCCTACAGGAACCAGACCAACCTGAACTGAATTTCAGCAGAAGCTGGAAGTGGCCCTGAAGAAAGACTCTGCTGGTTCTGCCAGCACCCCATGAGTTCCCTTGGAGCTCTCAAACAGGGACCTGACCTCTGTCCCAGCAAAGACCAACATTTCAGCAGTAGAGCAAACGGTTTAGGAACAGGGTTGTGTGAAGATTTCGCCCATACCCACTAACTCCAGTACCAAGTGATGCAGGAAGGTTTTGTGGAGCACCTTGTGTTCTCCCTAGATATAAAGAGAACCCGTGTCCTGAGCCAGCCCGTCTGACACATTTAAACTCGGTGCCCAAAGTAGGCAGGGTTAGTCCTGTCTAACAACTGCAGACACCCGTGCTCTGCCTAAGGTTGATTTAAGCCCACTAAAGCCCTCAAACAAGGCCTGACATACCATTGCTGCAGCACACAGGATTAATGCTGGTCCTTCTGCAGAGGGGTGAATGTCATTTGCAGAACTGTGTTAATTCCTGATTTGAATTTAGATGATGTTTTTAAATAAGAAACAAGCTCAGAACATCCGCTGGGAATCTGTGACTTGGATAAACCTTAATAAGTCACTAAATACAAGTTACTATTGGAAAAGTGCTCAGTGCTGGCTGTATGAAATTAATAATAATAATGGTAACAATAATAAAGGAAGATAGGAAGATCATTTCTAGAGAATAATGGCTTCAGACTGAGTATTATGGGCACAGCTGATGTATTCAGAACGGTACAACAGCATTAATAAGCTCCAGATCAGCACACTCAATCCACAAAATACATTCCCTTTCTTCAGGAGAAGAGGAACTGGAAAGGAGGAGGCTCTACCTGGAGACAGGCAAGGGAAATCCTTGGGGCAGGCTGGATCAGGACAACAAGGGTAATGAGACAGCAAAATCCTGCTGCTGGTTCAGCCAAACTCTCTCAGTGCTGACACTTGGTGTTGTGTGCCCTCAGCAATTCCTCCTGCAGTCCATGGGTGGGAACAGAGCTTGGGAAACACCAGGTTCCCCAGAATTTTGACATTCCTAACTTTCCAGCGTCTTCAGACCAAGCCATTCTGCAGGATGATTCTGCAGCCCCAAGTGAGTGGTAACTGGAGCAGTAACTCCAACAATACCCATCGGTGACGGGCTGTGACAGCAGCATCCTGCTGCCCCTGACTGCCCCAGCAGCACCCCCAGCCCATGGGACTCTTCCACAGGTCCTGGGCTGTTCTGGCTTATTTTTTTAAATGTAGGCAGCACTACATATTTATACTGGAGGAAAAAAGAGAAACCAGCTGATTTCATACCATCTTACATTGATTTATCTATTCTGAAATAACGCGAAACCTTCACATTTAAACTTTTCCTTGCTCTGAGATGATGAACCTCCAAAAAAATCTCCCTAAACCAGTGCTGTGTTAAAATAAAAGACAGTTCTACATTTATCTAGAAGGTGGTGGTGGGAAAATCTCCAAAGAGTGGAAAGGAAGTTTGGAATCTTAAACTGGATTAGCACCCAGCCCATATCTTTACATCGCTCAAAGCACAAGGAAGGCTTTCCAGAGAGAGAAAGCAGCAGCTGCAGCAAAGAATTAAATTTAAAATACATTTACTTTCAAAGTGGGCGAAAAATGTCTCTTAACTCCTAATCTTTCGTACTGAGGACTTGAGTAAAATGGATGTTCTTTTCTTTTAAAAAGTCATGCAATTCAATGTGATCCTTCCCAGCAGGCTGCATCTGTTTTAAATGTTTGCTTTCAAAATGTGAAACCACTCCCTCCTCCCCCTTAATTTTATCTAGGATCATGAATACTCCATTTGCTGAAACATATTCTGAACAGATGAGCCTCAGAAAACCACAGTGTTAACCTGGGACAGTCTTCTGCATCCTTTGGGATACATCACATTTGGGAAATGCCATGGAGGGACTTGGTAGCTACAGTGCACCCAGGCAACAGCAGTAAAAGGAGGGAGAGGAGCCTGCAGGCAGAATTTAGGGCTGATGCGTGATTTGGGCTGTTTTCTGGGTTTCTTGCTCATCCACCACACTAAAATCCTCTGAAATGATCAAAACACAGACGAGTGAAGAGGTTCAGAGCAAAAGGGACTCAAGCAGCTCCTGGAGTAGATCAAGCCTTGCCAAGGAAGGGCAGCATTCCCTAAGGAAACTGGGGCCAAGCGTCTGTCTTCAAAAATGCAAATTAATACAGGGAAGCGTTAGGAGCAGGAAAGAAGGAAAATCAGAAAGTATATCTCAGGGCAGCGTTACTTCTGGGGGTGGAAGCTGTAAAATTTTGCAATTTCAAAGATAAGAATTTAGCAAGATTTATAAAAAGAGACAGTCCTTGGCAAATCCCACTGAAGAGGGGTATATGAAAATAGTACAGCAGACAAAGGTTGAACAGATATGTATTTTTGGATAAATGGTAGACCAACCAAAACCCCAGTGATGATCAGGAATGTTGAAAAGCAGCTTATTGCTACAGCTGGCTACAGATGGAAGAGCTACCACACAACTTTTTTAGGGAAAAAATTCACAACACTGTGATCATATACCGAAACAGGGACAGAGCTGGCTGTCAAAGACAACTCAGAGCAGGAGAGGTAAGTGAGCTAATGGCACCAGCACAACCCCAGTGAGTTGCAATGTCATTCCCAATTCCAGGCAGCACGGCAGAGACGTGTCAGCTCAGCCGGCTGAGCAGCGGCTGCGATCCGTCCGCCAACTCCTCTGCTCCTCCTTCCCAGGCAGCAGGGACACAAAACCCCAGTGACTCCCAGGGACTGGGCCATCATCTCCATGGCCTGCGGCTGTAGGGCCTGAACCTTCTGACACTGGAAGTGACAAAATTGCTTTTAAAACGTCAGTTTAAATTCAGTGCTGGTAAACACAAACCCACTCCCAGGGCAGGGACAGCGACGTTTGCTTTGCAAACCCAACAATCCTTCAAATAACTTGGAGATCAGGAAAGAAGTCTTGAAAGCCTCATGAGTAGTTCCCTATAAACATCGACCTTATGCTTGCAATAATTAACATGAAAATTAAGAAATGTTATGAGATGGAAAGCGGTAACAAAACTGGCAAATAAGTGGATAATTCAGTCACACTGAAGCACCAACTCTGCTGAGGGTCAGGCTCCAGCTGTGCCTCCCTGGGGTTTGCTGCAGCTTGTTTAGCTGTACCAGCAATTTTTCTATTGACCAGGTGGCTGAGCCTTGTACATAACTGTAATGCTTGTACAGACAGTAATAACAGGCAGGTATTCCAAGGAGAATGAAATACGGATGAATGGAATATAGTGCAGTCAGGCAGGGCATGGAATGACAGAGCAGGGGGGCAGAAGTCACAGAAAGGGGTGTGGGAAGGCAGGAGAGGGGGCACAGGATGGCCCTGGACACCCCCAAAAATATCACACCAACAGCCACAGAAATGCAGACATTGACAAAATCAGTTTAGGGCTAAACAGAATTAGGAGCAAGTATTTAAGACAGTCCACTTACAGCTGCAAATGTGCAGATACTGACTTTAAGAAAGAATATATAAAAGCATGCTGGAGAGCATAAATATATTTATCATCCCAAGTGGATCCTAGAGCAGAGTGGAAGAAACCACCAACCTCCACCTCCTGCTTCTACCAGCAGGAAAAATAAAAGCCACCCATCAGCATCATACTCCTCCTGAAAGCAGCACAGGACACTGATGACTCACTGAATTTTTTTTTTTTGTAGATGTTTTTAATAGTAAGAGCAGTCAGGAATCAGAAACGCTTTATTGCAGAAGAGGCATTTTTGAATTTCTAGAAGGGTCAGTGAGGCTAAAGGGGGCTTTGAGTGGACAGGGAGGAGGATTGACAAGTGAACAGCAGAACCCAGAGGATGGCAATCAGTGGCACAGGGTCTAGGTTGGAGGCCTGTGAATAATGGTGCCCCCAGCATTCTGTACTGGGCCCAGTATTCTTTAACTTCTCCATCCATGACTTGGAAAAGGGGTAGATGACTGACATCTGCTCCACCCTGGGCTTTCCCAGGGAGCAGCAGAAGGGTGAAAAGAGAAGGGCACAGGTATTAGGATTTTACGTGTTTTACAACAACTTATTATTAGGAGTTATTCTGCAAGGAGCACTTTCTATTTTTCTCATCTTTTTCTATCAAAAGTAGAGTTAGGCTAACAATAACCACTTCAAGTGCAACACTGCATTAGTCAGTGACCTACACACCATTTAGATTCCTCCACAACCTCAGAAGGCCTCAAGGGTGATGGCCAGAGCAACAGAAGAGCAGCAAGTCTGGAGATTTCCTTATTTTTCTAAGCAGGACACAAACCTCATTCCCTGCACTTTGCTTTCATTGGTCAGAAGGAAAATAATTGCACTGAGTGCAAGAAGAGATACAGAAATAAAAGAGAAAAGGATTTCTTAACCCCCAAACCATGACTGACTACATGGGGAGCCGTCAGGGACAAGAGGCAGACTGCCCATGTGCCAAGAATTAAGTTCTCTTTCAGGAGGGTATTTGCAATAGCACTCAAGGACTGAAGCTGGGAGATTAGTTGGCTATTTTATGTAAGAAAGATTGCCTGAATAATCAGTTTTTCTGATGTTGCCATGTCTTTTCATTTGTTAGTGTGGAGCATAATTGCTTCTTACAAAGCTGAATGACTTTAAATTAGATGGAAAGATGGTCATTGCAAAGATTATTTTGAACATTCCCTTTCAAAGCTCTAAGTTTAAAAATAAGAGTTGAAATGCAACAGAAGAATTAATCTGGCAGCAGTCACTTAATTTGTCCCCTTTTTTTTTGTTTCTTCCTTGCTACATGCTTTTAAGTTACCCCGGTGTGTTCATCCATGGAAAATGAATAGCAGGAAAAGAAATACATTTATCTAATCAACCCCTTACCAGAGCTGAAAGCCTCCAGTACAGTCTAAACCAGTGATTAAGTCCAGATTACATTAAAACAAATTCGCCATGTCACTCCTAATACTTCCACTTGGCAACGACCCAAATATTTTTGTTTGTTTGGATCCTCTCTCCAAATGCAGACCAATGTCAGACTCCCCCTGGCTGGAGGGGCCTCTGTGCTCACAGGCTGCAGCAGGACCAGGGCAGGCTGCTCAGGGCTTTGTCCAGAACCTCCAAGGGGAGGGACAGGATCTGTTTTTCATCCACCTACAAACTTTCTACATGTAAGTGCTGCTCGTAACACTTCTCAAAGTGCAGTTTGATGACTGCAGCAATCAAAATGACTTTTTCTCACCAGCTGATTCAGCTGAGCATTGTCATTGGGCATTTCTCCTCTCTCCAGTTCACCCCTCTTTCCAAAATTCCTCCCTTTCCCTGCTTCTTCTTTCCCTACCAAAGGGGTTCTCATCTTCTGGAAAGCACCGACCACACTGACTGCAGGAGTTTTGCAGTTGGGATTTACACACCAGGGCACTCAGAAGTGCTTTTTATCTAGAAATGCAAAGCCACTCTCATTTTAGCAGAGACCCAAGGAGTGAGCCCTGCCAGCCAGGAACAGGGAGAAAGATGCCACAGAAAGGATGGAGGAAGCAGAGAAGAGACTCCTGTGTGCCACCTTTGATCAGTGAACAACTTCCAGGCACTCGAAAACTTAAGGAGGGTCTGGGGTCATTTCTTCCCCCAGTGTGCTGTGCTCTGCTCTCAGCCCGCAGATGAATTTCTCCCCTGCTGCTGACGGTGACGCATCGGGGAGAGATTTTAGTAACTGGGACGGAGGAGAAGAAGCAGCAAGTGGTGAGAGGGGGAGGAAAAGGAGCCTATATAAAGCTGCAAAATTCAAAAACATTAGAAGAGAGAAAAGTAAAAGGGAAAGAGCAAAGTTTGGGGAATTTTGCAACTGCCAGGTGCATTACAGAAGTGAACTGAGACTCAGCCAGACATCGAATCAACACTCATCCCATGGATCAAACTCAAAACCATCCAAGATGTGTCCATCCCACCACCTTTCTCAAATGCATGAGGGAATTTTCAGGCCCCTGTGGCACAATCCAGCAGTCTCCTGAGGTCTGGAATTCAAGAAAAGTGTTCGGAGAACTGGGGTCAATACAGAATTACAAGGTAACGCACCGGGTGTCCCCAGCAAAGTACCAAGCTCTACCACAGCTTCTGCTTTTCAAACTGCACCAAAAGAACTAAAATGTCATCACATCTTCCAACACGGCTTTCACATACATAAAACTGGGCAAAGAGTTAACTGTGGGAGCTGACAGATCCAGAAGCCCTTCCTGTAAGAACACTCCGTGGTTTTGGGGACTCCTGCCTTGCTCAGCCGAGGCACTCCCAGTTTCCATCAGCAGGTACTGAGACATAATAAATGCAGAAACAACTGCTGCTCGGCCATGTGGATGAAACAGCACACATAATTAGAGCTGCCTGTATATGCAAAGGCTCAAAATTAAAAGTCAGCAACTTCTAGTGCTACTTTGTGATTTTGGCAGGTTTCACTTTCCCACTTGGCATCCTTACAACATCTTTGGTGGAAGCTGAGATAACAGTCTTGATCATCGAGCACTTGTTTTTTGTAAACACTCATGTGCATACATCAGATAAATCATCCAGTACCTGCTGAACGTTTAATCTCTCCGTGACTGTGCAGAGAATGCACCCAAGTCCTGCAGGGCCCACAGTCCCTGCCCTTGGAACTGCATCCCACCCACCCCAGAGCTTGCTACATGCTGGCTCATCGTTCGTGCTAGCGGCTTGTTTTCTCAGCCATTCACACACAGTTTGCTTCCAAGGCTGGCTTTTACTGGCACAGATCCCCAAAATGTCTTCCCAAACACACACACTACTGCTAGGAAAGCCATCACGACAGATAATAGTGCTCATGCCAAGTACAAATCATCTTTAACTCATAACTTTGTTTTCTGCAATTCCGAAACGTAACTAATCTCAGCTTCCCAATGTCTGCCTTGGAGAGGGAAAGGCGTGGGGGGAATCTCTGCTGTATTCATTAAGGCACAAATGTACACACCTCTGTTAAAATCAATTTGACTATGATAAACCCCTCCTTTGATGGCTTACCCTCTCTCTTGTCTCACAGTCAAATCTTTTGGCTGTCCCAAAGTCAAATCTACATTAGCTTTCTGTTTTCACTGTCAGCATTCTGCAGCAAATTCTCCCACAAGCTATGCCACCCATCTCAAACTTCAGTCCAACCCAGGTTATTTCAGGCACAACTGACTTTGCACGTAATTTCCCAAGAATCCCCTTCTCTGGAGCAGCACAGCACTAATGGGAATCAATACTCTCCATCTCTTTAGGAAAAGTACAAGCTACTTTGAACTCTTAATTAACCCAAAAGACTCACAGCCCAAATCCCCTCCTCGGAGGCGCCCCCACTGAGGGATTTGCTCCCCATCATACACCAAAGACCTGCTGGTCACTTGCAAATTCAGAGCTATCAACTTGTACAGCAACCTGACCTGAACCAAAGTCTCCCCTGAGTAAGAGATGGAGAGCAATTTTAAAACACATGTGATTACAAATGCCAGTAAAAGCTAAATTCCCATTTCCACGTAAAACACCCATTTCACTTAAAATAACTGGGGAAAAAGGCATGGCCTTTACACGGCCTCACTACAGACGGTAGCAAAGATTTACTAGCAAAGTACAGTAGTGAAGTCTTCTCCTTCTAAAATTTTATTGCTCTTACATAACACGCTATCATGCATTTACTAGCACGCTGCGAAGCACTGTCATAAATATTTAAATGGTGATGACAAAGTAAGAGAGGTGTCGGTGCCTCCTGTGTTTCTGGTTTTCGCTGCTCGCTCCCTTGGGCCCGCAGCGAGGGAAGAACTGATGTGCAGAAAATAAAAGTGCTACATGTGAACCAAACCACACACACGTACCCAGAGTCCACTAAAGCAAAAGGGACTTCAACTTGTTACTAAGAAGTCTTTCTACACCAGGGCTGCTTCTGTCGTGATGGCCAAGCTTGTCACCAGCGAGGCTCCCCTCCCCACAGGCTCGCCTGCAGTAGTTATTACATTTGATGGCTTTATAGCATTATTTGAAGCTTGCTATTTACCCAGTTACACAAGGCCCAGTGGCTTGCAGCCTGCTCTCTGCCTGGGCTGCAAATCTCTGCAACTACCTCCAAAATAGCCCAGATTTTATGACCCATTAGGCTTAATGATAAATCCTTGGATTTATGTTCCAGGCTAGTGAGCGATGAGAGATCAAGGGCTAAGCTTTGATTTATCTGCAGGCCAAGGGAGACGGTTATTTCTATAATTTTATTTTTCTCATTATTTGTTGTAATGACTGCGATGCTCTGCTATGACATCATAGCAATTTTTACTGTTATTTACATCAAAATCAATACTCTACTTGGTCCTTTCAAAGTGCTACCACTTGTATTTCCTCTCCCAGCAGCATGGGAACACTGCTGGAGCAGTTTTCCATCCCCTGCCCAGCCTGAGCAGCAAAGCCTGCTACAGATGCTAACTCCAGAACCTCCTGGTGCATGAAAGGCAATGGTTTTCAATTTGCAAATACTGCTGGAGGTGAGGCAATGAAGACTGTTCTGCTTTGAACCAGTTTTGCATATTAGTGGTGCTTTACACGCAATGCCAGCGGTGACTGGAGTTGAGATAAATTTTCCTTCATAGTGCTTTAAATCCAGAACCAGGAAAGAGCAGCCAGTACTTTGGAGAGATGCTACTCCCAGCAGGTCCAGTATCTGCACTGATTATAAATCTCCTGTTTTAACAGCTTCTCTGAAAACCCCAGGCCTCTGGAACCCAGGGAATACAAGAAAACATCCAATTTTCTCTCCAAATCTACTTAAAAAGAAATAAAGAGAAAATTAAATGCCCAGTGTTATAGGCAAAAGTCTTCAAAAACGGCCTGTAAGGACCATAAATGTTCATGCAACTCAGAGTTTCACACTTGCCTGGCTTTAATATGCTCATCACAAAGGCAGGTACTGCACTTTTTAGAGCTGGTTACTGGTTTTAGCAAGGACAGGTGGGTGCACCATGCAATGACAGGGTGAGAAACTGTTAAAAGGTTAAGGAACACCACGACACTACAAAGCCAATCACACCTCCAAGTGATTTTCTTCAAAGATTATTACATCCATTTGGCCATGCTGTACACGAGGAGTGCTTGAGTAATACTGAGAAAGGGCAGAAAAAGTAAACGTTAAAGGGCAAATTTTGAGCAGCTCAAATTTACAGAGCGAAACAGATGCCTCATATAATAAAGGGAACTTGTCAGGAGAATGGAGCATTATCCAGTGTCTGTCTTGATTGACAGCTTGACAGTCTTTCACCCCTTTGAGAAAAAAAAAAGTCTTTAAAAAGCCTTAGTTAGCAATTCTTACCAATTTTCCTGTTAAGAAAATTTCCATGGAAAAATAGCTGCAGTTTAATTGCTGGCTAAATCAGGACAGTTGACTACTTTTCTTCCTCACACAGAATTGGAAATTGAAGGGAAGTAGTGAGATGCTGTCAGATCAATAACACAGCAAAGTAAACAGGAAAGGAATAAAAATGGCAAAACTTATGGACCAAAACCACACAAACCCCCTTTAATCCTCAGCTGAAGATCCTTCCTAAGAAGCAGCATCAGGTTGCTGTGCAAAAAAAAATGCATTAACAACATACTGTAGGCCAAGTCCTACCAGATGCTGAGGAAAAAGTCAAAATGCTTCTTCCAACAGAAGTTTATAATAAATGTGAGCCACAGAGGTACCAGGTTTTTCCCATTACACACACAGTGCCAGAGATCCATTGCACTGATGAGGTCCAAATTCAGACTGGATTGCCCAAGAAGAAAGAATCCCTGGCTTTAACTTGAGCTCATGAGAAGAGAAGGCAGCAGGATGACCTCACTGGACCTTCCAGCACCTGAAAGGAGCCTATAAAAAGGTGAAGAGAGACTATTTACAAGGGCATGGAGTGAGAGGACAAGAAGAATGACTTCAAGCTGAGTAGGTTTATATTAACTGTTAGGAAGAAATTCTTCCCTGTGAGGGTAGTGAGGCACTGGCACAGGCTGCCCAGAGAAATTATGGATACCCCATCCATGGAGGTATTGAAGACCAGGCTGGATGGGGCTCTGAGCAATCTGGGATAGTGGAAGGTGTTCCTGGCCACAGCAGGGGAGCTGGAACAAAATGATCTTTAAGGGCCCATCCAATCCAGGTCATTCTATGATTCTATTCTATGGATTCGTAACAGCAACTTCTCTTGGAAGCAAGCAGCCCTGCTGATGGGCAACACATTCCATACTCCTCTCCCCAAAAAGAAGAAAAAACCTCCATTTATTGTTAGCCTGTAAAGAGACTGTAAGTCACTTCTCAGCTAGCAATGCTCTGAACCAGTATTTCAATTATTTACCTCATGCCTTGTACTTCTTAAGTACTTGAAAAAGCCCTGCATAGTCTCCCTGTGAATCCTGACAGTGCTAAGAGTTGGTCCTCAAAGAGACTGAGTAGAGAAAGCACGGATGTGGGATGGATGTTGCATTTTCAGGAGTTTCTGTACTGTATCTCCAATAACAGAAAATGAGAGAGATGCTCGAGTCCTTCATAAAAGCCCTGCCTCAGTAAAGCACTTTCCTTGCTCTCCAGAACCAAGACTCAAGTCTCATCTCCATCCAAGTGAAGGCTTCTTCTGCCTCACCCCGAGGAATAAATCCTCCGTGGCATTCAGGCACATGGTTTTGCACGTGTTTCCCCAGGCAGTCTTTAGGGTATGGATTACACCATCTGCTTTAAACTGAGCCCTGTCATCAATACTTCGTTTTGGCAGGAGAGCTACTGGCAATAACCACTTCCCTTCACTGCCAACCCCTCCCTGACTTCCAGTAGGACACGACTCTTTCCATCCAGCCACACGACTGTAAGAACAGACATCCATACACAGGATTTTTCTAATTTGTTTGCATTTCTACTTCTCATCCTTCATTTACTGTCCTAAAAATGTCAGAACAGAGAGCAGAACTTAAAAGGCAATCACCACCTGCAAGTATTGTAGCAACACTAAACTATTTTGGCAGTCAGGCCTTTCTCAAAACATGCTGACGGGGCCTGTATCCCTCGTGCTGGGAAGATGCAACACAGTCCCCAGCTTTTGGCTGCTTCATTTCAAGCTCCTGCATAAAAATGGGAGCACCCTTTTTATTCCCTAGGTTTCCTCAGCAGCCAATGGCTTAAATTACAGTCCTTGCACTGGAGCACTTTCCACTGTCACACTAAGTTTATGTTTCCAGCATAAAATCCCTGGTAATGCTGCTGCCCCCAAACCCTGTGGAACACCCCATGACAGGGATGGTGCCTCCCAACCAGCCACCCCGCTGACAGCATGATGCTCCACAAACTTCTGTGACATTCTGGCCTCAGCTGCAGCTCAGCCATGGAATTCTCTGCCCTGTGATTATTTTTTCCCTGTGACACAAAGCTTAAATAGGAAGAAGTTCTGTTCTTTGGAAAGGAGGAATTCAGCGCGTGCAACAGAGACAAATTCATGTACCATTGTTCTTTGCTGCATGCTTCAAAATCTGGGATAGAGGCACAGCTCAGGGCGCATTTACTTTGTTCTCATCTCACTCTCAGGGAAACCTTCCTACTTCTTCAGCCTAGAAAATCACCCTTTGCTGTAAAACACAAAACCAAATACCCTCCAAATCCAAGTGAGCAATCCTACAAATCTGTTGCCTTTGGGGTCTTTACACGCAAGTGAGAGACAAGTTTGATACATGCAAACCCAGATTTCTGTGGCCTTGGCAGGATTTGGTTGAAAAAGCAACCAGTTTAAACATTCTGACAGTTTACTTGCATTTCATGAAGTGTCTGGTAACCCTTTTGAACTATCCCTCATTTCCATGTCCTTCAGTTGTATCTTAAGAGCCCTTCTGTGAGTAGTGTGCAAGAGATGCATCAAAAATCTTTTATTTATTTACATGGCCCAAACAAACAATATGGCATTAAGAATTTTTTTCACAATCCTGTAAAGTACTAAAAGCCTCCTGGGACACATCAAGCCTCTCCAGCTCAGAACTGGAGAGTTCTGCACCTTTGGAAAAAATTAAAACTAAGCACCTAAGGTGCTTTTCAAAAGCAATTATCATAATCCCTGCTGTTACCCAGAGGGATGCAGTGGCAGGCAGAGGTTAAATAACTTCTTGGAGGTGGCTCAGTGAGCAGCACAGCCAGGATTAGAGCCACTGTGCCTCCTGACTCCCAGCTCCAGGCTCAGCCCAGCGCCTTAAATAGCTGCAGTGCAAGCCATTAGCTCAGTCCTCTGAGCATGCATCTAGCTTGGGGAATGGGAAAGCTGGAGTTTAACTTAGTAATACAAAACTTTCTATGGAGAATCCCCAGAAACAAGCCTTAAATTTTAACAGCTCTAACCTGATCAACCTCTGCAAAGAGACGGGCAGATTTTACTGCCACCAGTTTGGGACGAGTGAATTATTCACACGCAGCAGAGCGTGTCGTAATAAAAGGTTTATAGGGGCTATCGCCAGGATCATTCCTGTGGCATTTATTCATTCCAGTTTCTGTTTGCTGGCATTTCTTTTGTCCTCCCCTTTGTCACCAGGATTCTCTCCACTCTTCCCTTTGTGGGGTACCTTAACTTCTAAAATAACAACAACATTTCTGCTAAGAGAGCGGTTTAGTGACATGGCACATTTTTGTTTACACTGCTATTTTGCATTTTTGTGCACTTCTGCAGGGATAGCTGACACATGTGGTTTTCCCCCATCAGAGGTGACTGTGTATGTCTACTTCCACTATTCCCTTGCCTACAGCTGCAGTATCTCTTTTATTTCTTTAGCTGCCTCCAGCAGGGAACAATAAATCTAAAACACAGTCAAAAAAAAGACAGTCAGAAAAAGGAAAAAAAAAATCTCTAGTGCTATTTTTGGCATCTAAGTTCTTTGGCTTAACCTATTTTTGGAAGAGCATCTTTGTTCAGCAAAATCAGAACTCCCAGCCCTGTGACACCAGGGCAGCGTGTCCCGCTGCAGGCAGAGCCCTTTGCTGGCAGCAACCTCTAACGGCAGAGCAAAGCCAGGAGAGCCCAGAAGGAAAATGATGGGAGACAGGACTTCACTTCCACTCTCCATCACTTGGTGCCCCTGAGCAAGTCACGCCGCCCCTCTCCGGCCAGGCTCAGGCCGGCACACGGCAGATGCACAAACAGGACGGGTGCACCCTGTGCCCTGAGCTCCACTGGGGGAAAACGAGGCTTGCTACCAGTCCTCACAGCCTCCAGCCCTTCCAGGACCCCAGTACTGGTGGTTCATGAAGTGTAAATATTAACTGGTATCTGCAGCTCATGTTTAAATAAAAGCTTTGCTCAGGAGATAAGGAAGGTTGCAAATGGGAAACGGCAGCCCCGAAGAACAAAACTCGACTCATGTATTTCTGCTTTGCTGGGTTGATTTCAGAAGATATTCAAGCTCTGTACCTAGAACAGTTATTACCTTTGTACTTCCACCAGATGCACCTTCCAAAAGTGGCAGCAGCCTCATATGGCCCAGAAAAGAAAGAAAAGCTGGAAAAGAGGCAAAATAGCTGACTTGGTGTGTTGTGGCTGGCTCTGTGTGACGCAATGGGAGCACACACTTCTCACATCACTGCACTCACAGGCAGCACTCAGAAATGGAGAGTCTTTGAACCCTCTGAGGCACAAGACTTGGTTTAAAGCTGGAATTTTATGCCAGGGCTCTCAACAGGCAGAGCTGAGCCACGAGAGAACCAAACACTGCGGCTGGTCTTAGACCAGAGACTTGGCCACAGTCCTGCCCCCTGAGTTGTTTCTTTCCAGGAAAAAAACAAAACCAGCAAAATTAAACATTTAATTGCAGAAAAAACACTTTGTTTTCTTTGTTACAGGGACAGACCTCCAAATGCAACACTGAGTCCTCCTGGGCTTGGTGACACACAAGCTGAAACTCCTGAACTAACAGCCAAGTCCCCAGTGAATCTCTGTGGCCTAATGGATTTAAGGCTTAATTAGAGTTACCTGAACATTAAACACCCCTAAAGTGCTCTGAAATTTGCTCTAAATGGAGGTGGGGGGAGTTACCTTTTGAACGGGCTCAGAACTAACTGAGGTTCTGTGCACAGTTGTTAATGGGTTTGAATCATTCCACTTTTCAGCTTTTTCCCTGATAGAAAAGCAAATGCAGGTGTGCTGTGCCTCAGTCAGTGCTCTGGTACACCTCACCACCAATCACAGCTGAATTTTAATGGCGGGAAATTGTCTTAAATATATCAAGCTTTGTATCTAGAAAAAGGAAGATACCATAAAGCTTCTACTGAGCAAGACACAAACCTGTATCAGACACTGGAGAAGCTACAAGGGAAGAGGCCATCAAAACCAAGGCTCTATTGGTCATGCCATCCATTTTTTTAAGCAAATAGTTGTTTAAAACACATTTCTGGCTTCAAATTGCTATTGAGAGTAGCAAGACCCTATGTTTAAGAGATTAGAATTAATGGTAGAAATAAAGAGTAGACCTGGAAGATGGTGGAAAGTGCAAGCCCTACAGGTGTGATGGTATCAACCACCTGAAGTCTCCATCATCATTTTCCAGTTTCACCTGGCTGCAATCACATACCATCCCAGCCTGACAACAGAGGGTTTTGCTCAGCTTTCACCAAAGCCTGGGGAAACCTGGCCAAACCCTGCAGCAGGATCCAACAAACTCCCCTGACTTCAGCAAGAAGCAACGCAGAGACAGTCCCAAAAATGCCTCCAGGATGACCAAACAGCACCATTAGTCAGCAACGCTAATGCCAGGAGTAGGATATCCCGAGGAGGTATTTAAAAGAGAGGTTTTGTTTGAGATTTATGATTCTGAACCTCTTCAGCTGTTGTACCCACACACACCTGTTGGCAGTTTCGGCACATGCCACACGGCAGACCTGTGTTTGCAGCTTTGCAAAGTAAACCGGTAAAACCAGAGCCAGTTTATGTACTTGAACAAGTAGATGCCAAACACTTCAGATTCCTAACTGGAGCAGCTTCAAAGCAGGAAAATGATTTAGGTGTCAAATGTGAGGGTGATCAGAGAGGAGAAGCAGAGATGCAGGCGCTCTTCTGCTCCGTCTTTGCAGTTCTTTTTCCATACATCCCTGAAACAGCTGACACCTGTACCCCGGACAGATCTGTGCCAGCATCACCTCCTGGGCTTCCACCACACCAGCTGGAGCTCTCCTTGAACTCGGCTTTAAACCCAGACTGCCTGTCCCTGCTGATGTCAATGAGAACAATTTGTCTCCCCTTTTTCAGTAGCAAATCTGGGGTCAGAAGTGAGACCGGTGAAATAAAGCAAAACTCAGACCCGTGATTAACTACCAGGAGAAGTTTGTTCTCAGCTGACTGACAGCAGGAGCTGACACTGGAGAGCAAATTACTTACACAGCACTGTACTTCCCAAATATTAGTTTTCAAAATAAGAGTTGCCAAAATCCGTAACAATGGCAAATAATCAGGAAGTAAAACATTTTGCAGGAACTTTGCTTGTTACACACTTACATCTTAGAATCGGCCATTGGGATGCTGAGAACTCACTGAAAAGTCACACACTGACTATTCATGACGGATGAAGATGTCCAGGAGAAAAAACCAAACCCAAACAGAAAAGCCACTGGGAAGCAAACAGAGGTGCCAAAGTAATAAAGGAATCAAAGGAGCAATGGGATTTACGAGCTCTGGCTCCACAGGGGGTTGCCAAGGGAATTTGCTGATGACTTGTAACAGGGCTCTCCACAACAGGCCTGCCAGGGTCTCTCTGTGGCATTGCTTCCCGATGTGGAATGACTCCTGAGCTGCCCAGTTAAGCATGGTTCAGCAGTCACTCCAGCTGAGGACACGCACACGCCGTCACTGGTAAGCTCTCGCTTCCTCAGAGTGAGGCTAAAACACCACAGAGGCAGGTAACAGCAACCAGAGTTCCTGCACAACGGGGAGGTGGGATTATGGTAGACTGGTCTCAAATCAGCTGATGAAAATTAATCTCAGCTAGAAATCATGGTCTCACTGGGATCCAAAGCATTTGGAAAGATGTTTGAAGCAGGAGAAAGGAAAAAGTTTAGCTTCACCACTCTCAATATGAGAGTGAGTCTTTCCCTTGATTAAAAATGCTTTTACTCCATTTATCTCCAATTAATACATTTGATAGCATAAATACACAATTCCACACTGCACAAAGACCTTTCACAAACCTAAAACGACCTACAGCCAAAAAAAAAGTGACTAAGCCACAGAAATAGACAATAAGGTGAACCACAACGAGTAACTCGCGAAGCTTTACCTGGCACAGCAGCTGCTCCGAAACCAGTGCCCTGCCCCACGCAGCCAGGTCCCTCATTCCCACCTGAAAACCAGGAGAAGAGCTGCTCACTATGGAGCAATCGACACATTTGTAACCCCCAAACAGCAGAAACAGCAACGTATGGCCAGGAAAAAAAATGAGCAACACAAAGGGCCATTTTGTGAACCTCGAACTGAAACAGAGGAGCTCCCACAGCTTCTCAGGGCTGCTGCTGGGGGAGAAGACGGCCAGGGAGCCCCAGGAGTGGCACTACTTCCACTCACCACCTCCAAAGCATCCTCCTCATCAGAGAGCCGGAGCCATCCCCCAACACCTCCGCATGACAAGAGGTCTGTCCCCGAGAGCAGCAGCGATGTTCACAGCCACCAACAGCGGCTGTCACAGCGGGCAGGGGAGCACGGCTCCTTGCTGCAGCCCCGAGCAGCGGCACGGGAAGTTTCACGGTACAATAAAGGCAATAAATTTAGAGCAATGATTCCTTAAGTGCTGTCTGGGGGGACCACCGAGACCTATCTCAACACAGGTACCAACTCGTTTCCTTCATTTTGCAAATGCTAAAGCATATAAAAAATTCTAAAATGAAAGGGAAAGGCTACTAGCAGAGGAGTGTCACTGCTGGCCCCTCTCAAGTTGGTGGGAATTTTATCCTTACTGGCAGTGACAGCCCATTAGACCTAACACTGAATATTTTGGGGGGGGAAAAATTCCATTGTTTCTTTATGTTAACAGAGGGCTGGTACGTAACAAAGAGGAAGAAAGGCAGCCTGCGTGCTGCTGGCGGGTTGGTAAAAATTTCTCAAGGTCTGATCGATACCATGAAAAAAACACCTCTCCTGGCCTGAGGCTGGAGCGTTATTCAAGCACGGCAGCCACTATGCAGCTCATTTTCTTTAGCTACGATGATCCGAGGCTCCTGAACACTGAAAGAAGACCGGAGTCTATTGCAGGCATATCTAACCCTTTATATGAAAAAAAAAATAAAAAAAGGACCAGAGGTATAGAGGCGCATGTAGGAGCATTTCTAGGAGCGGTTGTACGGCTCTGTGGGCACCTGCTTCCTGGGAGAAACCCAAAAGAACATCATATTCACGGAAAGTTGGGAGCAACTTCGGGGGGGGGGGG